>BMAW01007834.1:0-12511 GCA_019974015.1 Nephila pilipes | reverse complement strand
TTTTGGGTGATCTGTTATCGCATGGAATTCTTTTTTCGTGTATACTAGATTTCCGCTTTGTTTTAGTCAATACGATTGATTTTGTTTCTTTGCATCATTTCATTCCATATGAACATTTCAGTTTACTTTTATAACATTCCAGGAGCATCAATTAACCTCATTAAATATCAGTTCTTTTTCGCAAATATCATTTCAATAGAAATATGCTTATAAAACAAAAAGTTCATCAAATTTAATATAACCTGAATTAAGTCTGAAACGAGTTACAAAAGGTGAGAAGATATTTGCAATCTAAAGTTTATTCTGTGTATAAAGCGTTATCATTGTTGTAATATACATAAACACTATGCAATTTGCAATTTATTGAAATTCAAATATAATATTTATATACAGAGAGATAGTTTAATATACAAAATCTAATTCAATATTTTAATGAATAAATTTATTGCAAATATGTTATATATATATATATATATATATATATATATATATATAACTGTAAAACCTGGATGTCGGGATTTGTAAGAATCTGTCACAATTTTACTTTGATCTTTTTTATAGCTCAGTTCATTTTATTTCACGTTGTTACGTCTAGCCCTAAGTTTCATCCTTATTGCCACAAAAAACCCGCCGTATAACCGGGAATGATACACGTTAAATCTGTCGAGGTTCAAAATCTTCACATTGGCTTGGTGTGATAATTTGAACAGTTAGATGCTAAATTAGGTGCAATCATTGTCACTTACACGTACTTCAAAATTACGGGGTGCGTCACCAATAACTCTCGAGCTGTTTCTAAATGAGACGATATTAATCAAACTACCTATTTATATATAAGAATTTTGGAGGCTATGTACAAATTTAAGGAACAAAATATTCATTTTTTATTTTTTAAGACACTCTTTTTAACTTAAACAACATTTAATGCCTGGAATACAGAGTATAATTAGTCCAATTAAAATATTAAAAATTGAAATAATCTTTGAAAATTGTAGCAAAATTAAATCATTAAGCTATCTATTGAAAACACAGCGGGGAATTATGTGTTATATTCAATTTCATCAAACATTATGGGCTAATAAATAAGTAGAGTTGAGCTTGTGTTTTTCTCTTTTTTTTTAATAATGGAATTCGAATAGCTTTATCTTAGTTTCTGATAAAAAGTTTTGTTCACATGAAACTTCTCTGATTATCATGAATCTGCGAAAGTTCTACATAACATACTCTTGTGGATACAAAACAGCTAGGAATCGCGACTCGTAAAACGAATTTTGTCCGAATACCCGATATTATGTTGACCTAACTGTTATTGTATACTATAATATACTGTACTAATACTATGTCGTGACTTAGATTTAAGGTACTAAAAAGTAAGAAAATAGCCATAGTTTAAGGTCAACAATAATGTTGTAGACAGTGTGTAAAATAAAAGTTTATAAATATTTTTACGTAACTAAATAAGTTGTAGAGCGGTTGATTTTATGTTTTTGGAATGGGTCAAGCGAGAAAAATTATGTCTTGGTCTCTTAAGACTTAAATAGAAACTAAAAAGTACTTTTAAATAAATTAGAATATTTTTGATAAAATATGATCAGTAAGAGAGAAAATTGGGAAAAAATAATTTTGTAAATATTTAATAACGTTTATTATATTTTACCTATGGGATTAAATACCCATAAATTTGCTAAAATTTGTCGTTTTAGAATTAATATAAAAATAAAGAAATAAAATATTGTTTATAATGAAATTCCTACAGTCGTTCCTATTTTAATGATGTAGGCAAACGTCAAATTTTAGGCATCTCACTTCGTATATACTTGCGATCCAAGCAGCAAGAGAAATCCTTGCAAGCTTTCGTTGAAACAAATTTGATCTGGCTGTTTGAAATAATTCACTTAATGCAGGTCGAAAACCTTATAGAAGACTAATCATTCGAAATACTCACGAGAGGTTCGTATGTAGGTTTTTGTTGTGCATATATTAAGCTACGTCATTCAAAAGTTTTTCTGCTTGTAAATGTGAACGCATTAAATATGCGAAACGTTTGACATTTACTTACATTTTCAAAATCGAAACTGCCCTTATAAATTTCATCATAAGTACGAATTATTTTTATTATTACGATCATTTTAAAATTGGACATTTATAGTCATTAATTCTCAAATGACACCAATATGTACTTGTAATTTCAATCTTAAGATTTTCAACAAAACGCACTCTAAAATTTTTAAAATTTCCTATAAAATAATAATTATATCTATTTTAATCTAAAACAGCAAGGTATTTAAATTAATTTTATTAAGAATTATAATTAGCTATGTTAACTTTCTACTTTATATATAAATTAATATGCATAGTAATAAAATTTAACACAAAAATGTTTTTAGTTACAGAGCACACGCATGAAGTGTTAAATAAGAATACAATAGAATTGGTATATTACTACTAATACTGGATAATTGCATTTTATTGCAATATTTTAAGGAAATATAAGTGAATAAATGAAAAGTTGTCAGTTAACTACTTTGTGAAAATAGCGTAATATTAAAATTTCTCTAAATAAATTCGTATATAAATTTTACACAAAAAAAGAAAAAATCTCTAAAATAATCTCTGAAATCAAAATTATATCCACTAGTTCTTTAAAGAATAAAAGTGATAATAATTCTTGCTTCATAAACACACTTTTGTCTTCTCGTTCGAGTACTTAAACATACATACACTCAATAACAAAAAAAAAAAGGAGTCGTCCGATGGAGACAAAAAAATTAGACGTAGAAAATAATTAAAATTTCAGAAAATTGGAATGATTTATTTCAGAGTTACATAATTACAAAATTACGAGCTCATTAAATGTTGATCCACCTCCTGCCTGGATGTAAGCCACCACACGATTTGGCATAGAGTGAAAAAGCTCCCTGATTGTTTCCTGGTGTATTTCTTGCCAAATTTGCTACGTCAGGCTAGATCATTAACATTCCCTGATAGATACAGTCGCCTTCCCATTATATACCAGACACGCTCGATTGGAAAGAGGAAGTCGATTGGTTAGCCTAGGAAGTGATTGACAAGCTGTAAGACAGTTCAAAGCAACACGTGCCGCATGTGATCTAGCATTATCTTGCTGAAAAATAAGGCCGGGATACTACAAATGGAACCGTAGCAAAATTGATCTCAGAATGTCGTCGACGTACCACTGTGCTGTAAGTGTGCCTCTAATGACGACCCAAGGAGGCCGACTATCAAGGAAAATGACACTCCAGATCATAACTTATGGTTTAGGCCCTGTGTGACTTGCAATAGAAAAAGGAGGATAGGCACACTGCCCACACACGTCTTCAGGACAGAAGTATTCTCCGCTAAAGACTATACGTCCCCAGTCAACATCATTTGAACCTGATCTAGCAAGTACCACTGTAATCTGGCTCGACAGTGTGCAAGCGTGAGCGGCAATTGCCTTAGCGGTCTGTACGAGCGTAGATTTCGCTCTATCAGCCATCTGTGAATGGTCAGATCAGTGGACACTTTTGTGAGAGTGACGTGTGCGTCTGGTGGACACTGGTGTGCGGTTCACATGTCTGATGGTTGATAACAATGAATCAGACTCTGTGACAACTGATCTGACAATCCCTTTGTCCTTCCAATCTGCTGTTGTCATCATGACGCTGAAATCTGCCATTGTCCACCCATTCTTGATAGTATCTCCTAATAGCCGCATCGCTTCGACCCATATCATGAGCGATTCTCCGATTTGTCCAACCTGCCTCTTTGAATCCAATGATCCGACCTCTTTCAAACTCTCACAGTTGCTCGTAATGAGCTCGAATCCTGTGGATTTTTTCAGTAGTTGAAAGGTATTCTAAAACGCAATGCAACTGAAAATTTGACCATCAGATTGAGAATCGCTTCTTATATATAACTTTTGAGTTCGCAGTTCCAATGCGCTGTAACTCAAGCTATTAATTCATTGGTCACCAAATTTTAAGCATTTGCATGTTGGGTCCAAATGTATTTTCATACAAAATTTCATTAAAATTGGGCAACTCCTTCTTGGTGAGTCGTTTTCTTTTTGGTCATAGAGTGTAGTACATTATTTTTCAATACCTTAACTTTTATCAAGGCAGGAAGATCGTTATAAACTCTTAAATATCAAATAATTTAATTCACAGAGAGTCGAAGTTAATTTTGATATTGTATAAACTAAATATCTATAAAAAAAAATTCTACTTATGGAAAAAATTCAATTTCTGCTTTCTTTGTAGTAAATGTAAAATTTAAAATTACTCATTTTTACAAACGGTAATCGGTAACCCCATAAAAGGGTTTGCCAATCGATTGGCAAACAGCTAACGTTTTACTTGCATTATATTTTGTTTTCTCTACCCATAAATATTGTTTAAGATACACTTTTCCATTTTTCTTCCTGAATTGAAAATCAGTGTCAGATTTTCTTTTTCTGATTCTTTGATTTTATTTTGTTAGCAAATACTTACAATTTATATATTTCTTATGAAAAATAGTACGTTATTATGGAGAAATATACTCAATGTTTTTTGAAGAGGGATATATGGTTCACTGGTCATATATCATCAACAAATACACTTGCTTTACGGTATCTGAAAATTTGTAACAACAGAATAGAGATAGAAAATAATAATCATGGACAGTCTTTCCTGAGTACTGATGTTTTATCTTCTTTAATGCCATATATATATATATATATATATATATATATATATATTTTCTGATCAATATACAATTTATGAAACAGAGAAAGCTTATAAGAGTTATAGAATGATGTTTTAAAATATTTTGCTGCCAATTAATAATATTAAATATTTTAGATAATATGACTGTGGATGCCTAAAGCTATATTCGCGGATTCGCAGCCGGTGGTTTTAGTCAAGTCATGTGTTCGGGCCTTATTGTCACTAATGTCCCGCCGATTAGCTAGGGCTTATGCTCTTAATTTCTGTCGATGCTTAAAGTCACCTGTCACATAGCGTGGAAATTAGGGGTTGAAGCTACCAGTTAAAGTGTCGCCCACTTTATTCAATATATATATATATATATATATATATATATGCCAAGGCTTAGTAGAAAATTATTGTTTATTATTCATTACAATTAATTGCGAATTTTAGGAAGAACATTATTTACTGCATGGCTTATCAATGTTGCATTTCAAATATCTTGTAGATGAGTAGCAGAAACAGATACACACACCTATGCGAAAATGATTTTTAACACACAGATGGAATAATATGATTTATATTCATGATTATTGAAGATTTTAATCCAAAATTGTTGATTTTACAATAAACGCACTCTATTTAAAGATTGTAATACGGAACTGAAATTATTATTTTAATATTTTTTTTTAAATCTTGATTGAAATAGATGTAAAGAAAATCATAGCCTGTATCGTTTTTTCCCCTGTGGTATACATATATAAATTTACTAAGAAGGAATTAATTACTTGAGACATAAATGTAGATGTAAGAAAGTCATTGAATACGGAAACATTTTATCAGATAATTGTTTTTGCAATATTTTTGAAATCCTATTAATTTTTCTTTCTGATAATTAAATATAAAAGACAAAGTAGTTTAATATGTGGTTAGTAGTATATTAAAGAGCATTTTGTGTCAAGTTGAAAACCTAAATGAGAACTGTCATAAACATTACACTTTAGAACATTTTAAGCGACGAAATACTTTGAAGCATAATTTTCAGCATTTTGTATCAAATGATGATTTACCCATGTACAAATAAGCTCAAACCTCTCGATGTCAGTATTTCGATTCGAACCAAGACGTTTATTGGTAACGTCATCAAAGCTCTTTGATTCTAACCCTCCGAAACGAAACGAGCCTAAATGTGTTTGTTGGTAACAAAAATAATCTAATAATTTTGAATATCTCGCTGATATAAAAGTAATTTTTGAGAGTAGCCTAATTTTTTTTATCGATTATTATTTTTTACCTCGCGTTTTTGATAACAAAAATGACCTAATAATTTTGAATGCTTAGCTGGGAATATGTATATGACTATGAAAGATAATTCGATACCTAACATGTAAACTAAATATAGCTATGAAGAAAATATAATGGTGAGCATAACTATAAAAGTAAACAAAACTGATTAATAATGAATTTTAGATGAAATATGTGGTAGCAAAACCAACGGAGTTGAAAATTTTAAAAATGATGTACCGAAATATGAGGACAGAAGCAGAGTCTATTCTATAAAACTTCGACAAACAGAATATTCATTAGATTTTTTTCGATTTTGTTAACATGAAAAAATTGCAGAGAGCTGATTTATTGATATGTTTTTTAACCTAGAATTTTTCCTTCTCTGTAGATCATGAATTCAAAGTAACATCTTTATGGGCATTATATAAAATAATTGAAAACTCCTCCTATCAAATATTAATTAACTGCACACATTTAAACATGCACCCTTCAAACGTATGATAGAAAAAATGATTTCGTTTGTTCTGCATATTTGACTAAAATTATTTTATATTTGAACTTTTAATTAAGTGTGAGAAATATGTTGGTTTTTTCTTTGCGAATATTGTAACACATCTTTTCTACAGATGATGTATTGAAATAGGAGTTTATGTAATAACGTTAAAGACTGATGACTGAAAATTTCAATTAAATGGAAATAAAAGTCGAGGTAATCATTTGACACTTTCTTTTCTAAAGGTACTAGGAAGAAAGTAATTTTGAAGGAGAAAGTTGCTTAGGTGTGTGAAGTTTCTACTAATTTATGAAACAGGGCTGTGAGAAAGCGAAATGTTTTGACGGTCAAAGCACTTCTACTTTTCAAATGTTATCCTCGAGTTTAGTAATGGAAATTTTTTTTAATCAAAGCACCTTTTCTGTTAATGTAACGATTAATTCGTTTTAATGATACATTTAAAAAAAAATTATAACTGTTTAAGTTCAAGTGTGACCAAAATACACTCCACACACAAGTACTTTCTATCACGGGTGTGCTGAGTGTATTTAAGATAGCATAAATATTTACAGTAAGACACAATTTTTTGAAAGTTAATTATAACAAAATAATCTCGTAAGTGCAAATTATATAAATATAAAAAACTGACATAAATGTAAGATTTCAATTTAGCGTTTATTAAAAATGTACGAATAAATTATACAACTATACAATCTTGCTCTTACAAAGTATAGGAAATTCATCGTTGCTAAATGTGTTTCATGGTCAATGTCAAATATCTGAAAAATAATAATTATTACCATATATATCAAAGTGATGAATGACTTCATCATCATTAAATGATGTAAAATAACTGATTTGAAAAGACGGACATTTCCCAGCTTCGTATAATTAATTTGAGTATTGTTTCAAAAATATATTTGATGTCGAATGTATCTAAATTCATTCTTTAAGGATCTGTTCGATGTAAAAGACAAAATCCCAGTAGATTGAAATTATCTGCATGAATAAATTGATCATTTTCATAATTATTTAAGACATTGGAATATACACATTTTTTTGAAGAGTTAAATAGTGCTTTAGTAATATATTTTGTAAGAGATCGACGAAGTCATTAAATAATGTAGAATGAATCTGTAAGTTTTTTTTGCACATAATTGACATAGAAAATAACATAACAGTATTTCTTCATGATCACAGCTCTTATGAATATTCGAGAAATTTCTAAGGCTGTATAAACACACTGAACCATATTGCAATATATAACATTATTCAGAGCTTGTGAATAGTGCGTTTATCGACTCATGTTGCTCTGCTTTTATATAATTGAATGCAGAGATTAGCCGTGTTGAATATACGATAGATGGAGGCGTGATGGGTATAATATACTGTAGGCCAGGTACTTGTTTTTTCATCAAACATTATTCGATTTTATCTTTATTCTCTTATAGATATGTGTATTGTAATGGACTAAATTCATAAAATCACGTGATATATATCATAATCAAACTGGCGTGATCTGTTTTTACATAGGATTTCCCCGCATGCTAGTTGTATATACAATGTATATTTTGTTTATTTCGATTAATATATTTAATATTGTCATACTTACATTATTCAGTTATTTATATCCGGTAGGAAATAGTATGATTATACTTTTATGTATCTGTAAACTTATTCTTATTTAATTGTGATGTTAAAATGTCTTTTGGTGAGCTAAGTATATTTAAAGATGCTTCTGGTGTTTGTTTGTATACTTATGATATGAGCTTAAAATTATTTTCTGCTTTAAAAAGATACATTTTTGCTCTATTAGCGGCCATTGACTTATTTTCCCCTTTTTGTTTCATTAATCTTATTTCGAATTCGAATTATTTCATTTATAAATATTTGGTTCTTTTCAATTTCGCTGGCGAAAGTGATAAAGTTGCCAAAATGATACAAGCGACGCCAAACGGAATATATGTTTACTTTGTGTTGTCGCCAATAAAATCTACTTGGTGAGATTTGCTCAGGCGAAATGGAAAAATACCAAATATTGTTATACATCAACAGGTGATCGGTTCATTCTAACATGTTAAAAATAAAGGCCCCGATATATATTGTTATATTGTAATTATTCTAAATCGTCTGAAAAATATATGTGTATTGCTAAAGTGTAATAAAACTCTATCTAAATTCTAGTATCTCTTATGTAATATACACATTTTATTTATTAGGTTGATTCTGTATAGAAAGTAAAGCAACATTTGATTTAAATATGGATGAACTATTTTCTACTTTAATCAAGATACATATTTATATAAAAGTTATATAATGGTTTATAATTTAAAAATTTGTATCTTGTATTACAGTTTTTATTTTATAAAATATGGGTAAAGTGCTGTTTTACCGGGTCCATTTGGTGAAATTTTTGAAATATGACCAATATGGCGCCGAAAGCGAGTATTTCAACACCAACGCTTCTAGAAGCGGGGAAAAAAGATGGCGTTGTCTACGGAAGACAAATTTCAAAAGAATATGGCGTTTTCACTAAAAGAAAGGATATGCAAGCATCAGCTTTTATTTTAAATAATGCTTTTCAGCATTTCATTCAAAAAACATATACAGCATAGAATGAAATTCGACACAATACATGTGCTACTCCACGCTGCAAATTTAAACGAATGTTAAAGGAAAATTCTAGCATATTAAAAATCTACAAACTTTCCTCAAATGATATTATTGAATTAAAATTTAAAGAAGATTACTAAAAATGTTTTTTTTAAAATACTAGAAAATCGCCGTTAAATCAAGAGATTTTCATAATTATAACAAAATTTCTGTATATAAAGCAAATAAATTTGCAACCATTATTTCAGCTTGTTGATAGAAGAATGATTCAATACATTTATACAATACAATACAGAAATCCAAAATTTTGGTTTTTGCTCTTGTTTCGGGTGCAAAATATGTAAAACAAAGTTTTGTGTTAATTTCTCATTGAATTAAAAAGTATTATATTTAGTAAAATGTAAGTTACTTAAGCTTATGAAGCGTAACACATTTCACAAACGCAGTGCAAAGCAAACGAATACAATACTTGTTTACATCAGCGGGTATCACGTGGCATCAGGTGATCATGACGTCACATGAATTTAGTCCATTGATCAATGGATAATCCTCAAATCTAACATGTTTAGAAAATAAAGACAATATATCATACGTTGTAATGTAGACATGATGAATCATGTGCAATGCGTTGAGATTTTATTTATAAATCTTTTAATATCATACTTAGAGGGGTTTTAAAAGAATAGAAAAAAAATACAATGTACCATTTAATGTCAGAAAATACAGCTTGCCAATGTTGGCAATTATAATGAGCAGAATCTGCTTTTACAATAAGGGAATGATAATGTTTCCTTTGTTGAGGAAATGTATCACTGGTAAATACACCTCCAAACTGTGATTTCCTTTTGTGATAGTAGAGAGATAATATAGTCAAAGTGAGCGTGTGTAAGCTTCATTCAAAAATCTATGAATACATTTCGACTTTTATCCATTTCTATCATCAATTACAGTTCCTTGTAGACAAATAATGTACCTACTTCGAGAAGATATATCCAAAATTTTAAATTAATAGCTATACCGTCGTTTCAGGCTTCACTTGCAAACATAGAGCTGGAAGTGAAGTCTTACGGGAGATCGAAAACGTATAAATACATATTTCTATACATAATTTTCAAATAATATATTAAATTTGTATTGGCTAAATCGACGAATAAATTTAAGTCCTTTCTCGCCTACGAGTCTTTTGCGTAAGTGAGTGGTTATATGCAGTGAAGATCATTATATCATTTTCACTCAGAGAAATGTGATTTAAAATATATCTTTCAAAATTGAAAGTATTCTTTTTAAAATCATCGTTCAAAGAATGTGGTACTAAATTTGTATTCTACGTATAAGCGAAGAAAATGTGATGTTTTCGGTATCATGATTATTTTCGATACAGAGCTCAAAGTGAGTTGTATTCGTTTTAGAGTGCGGTTTAGCGACTGAAAAAGGTTTTGGAGATAAATTATCCAGTTGGCAACTTTCCTTTCATTACGTAACTTTTTTTCTAGCTACTTTCCTTTTGGTAACTCCATGTTTGGCGCTCTTTGGCACGAGTTTAAAAATCGAGCCAAGCAGTATGCTAAACTACACTACAATTTTATTCTCAACAAGAACGTTGTTATTTCAATTCACATAAAATGATCTGCACGAGCGATTCTTCAAGCGCCTTTTTTCATGCTTCAGAATTAGTGTTTGAAGTTCAAATAGCTCAGTTTTGCGAGAAATATAATGCTCCTTTCGGATAGTAATCATGTTTTATTGTAACTACATAACGTTTTAAGATTGTTCGACGGTACGTTTTCTGACATTAAAATACTGATTTCCCACAAAGATTTTATTTGCTCATTTGAAACACCCTTTAAAATCGCTTTACGCTGAGCTGGACTTTTAGCAGCCAGCAGATGCAGCAAACATATAAATAGTTGGACTTGGTTCATTTTTCAACTGGAACAAAAACCCAAGTTATTATTTAGAGATTGGGAAATCAAGATTGATGTAGATGCTCTTCTTTTAGCATTCTTATAAGAATATCTAGAAGCTAATAACTTCATAGAAATTCGGTGAGCGGTGCTATGACACTTTCCGCATCCCGTAAATGCCGGTCAACTGAAACATGATGTTTGTAATACATTGTGAAACTTTCGAAAATACATTATAAAATGCGTGTTAAAACTTAAAAATCTTATTGTTTTATATTTAAAAAAAAAGTTTTGCGTTACGAATACTATGCCGTATTCTTATGATGAGATACAACAAAGAAAAGTTTTGAGATTTCTCTTGTTACAATATTCATCATATCATACAATACTATTAAATCACAATTTTCATCATCAGATGATAGATCTAAAACAAAAATCACAGTTTTCACCTCATTCAAAACTCAAGACTACCAAATTGTATTCAACCATACAATCTTTCTTTAAGAAGCTTCTTAAACCTATTCAAAAATCACTTTTTTGATTTGGTTAGGTTTTACTATGTAGAGAAATTCCTGTAATCCTAAAAATAGATATATGTCTTAATTTTAACATTGTGTGTAATGTTTACAATTTGAGTAAATGTTGCAAATATTTTCAATTCTGTTTGTGTTAATTGAGCACCGATGTTTTCCGGTTTTAAGCATTCTTCTTCATTAAATCAAAAATATCAAATATCATAAGTTTTGTTTCTCATTTTCATAACATACTCGAAGAATTATTTTTCGAGTGATATGTTTGGATAGTATATACGACTTATTGGTTATGTTCGCTTTCTCTTTTTTTACATACGTACTCAAATAAATTATGAATAATATAATTTCTCACAATTATTACAAAGACAGACATTAATACGCATTTCTTTGAATGTTTTCTTACGCGAATGAAAATTTACTTATTCGTTTCTATATTTTTGAGTTGTTGCGAGAACGATGGCCTATAAAATAAACCTATTTGCCATTGGATGATAGAGATTTTTAAATTTCTAAAAATCGATGTTCACTAATTAGAGCATTTTTAGGCAGTGATAATAGTTTGGTTTCTCAAAAATGTTTTTCCATTTTCTCTTATATTTTAATCGCAACAATAAACAAGAACTCGTACTTATATAACCGCGAACCTTCCACACCCATAACCTCTGAGACTAAAATGAAATCGTAACCTAGGAAATGTTAGAATGACTTAGAAATTTTGCTTCTTATCCTTAGACCATTGAATCTCTAAAAATTAATTTTAAAAGCATTTCTGGATGATTTTTCACCAACAAACATTTTTGAACTCGCTTGGGGGTGACGGATTCAAGTCGTAGTGCTCACATCGGAAGCTTTCAGACTATTCCTACATGGGTTAGTAAAAGTTTGATACAGAATGCTAAAATCACAATCATTTCATAACTTAAAATGATCTAAAATGTTATGCAATCCTTCATTTTTTTCTCTTTCAACTTGAAATAGAATACTTAATAT
>BMAW01007827.1:367462-412760 GCA_019974015.1 Nephila pilipes | reverse complement strand
ATAACATATCACAATTGTACCATTCAAAAAATAAAGAGCTAATATCTCCTAATTCTCATCTAAAAGTAACACGAATTAGGTGATGGCAAAAGATTTGAAGACTTGATCCACGTGGTATTTTTACCGACACATGCCGTTTGCTGAGTACCATGTCTTTAGCTTTTCGTGTTCCGTGTTCGCATCAGCAGAATTTATTTTATTTTGCTGGGAATAAAAGTCGCTTTTTTAAGTGCAGCATTATAAGCTCGTTTTCGGATCTTTATGAAATAATGAAGATAGTAATTATAATTATCGACAGGTCGACAGTTATTTTCAAAAAGTTCGTAGAGTGAGGACAGGTGAACTGGAAGTTGAGTTGTTACGTGCATCTCATGGAAGGATTACCGCGTAAATGAATCATCTTAAAGACGATCTCGCAATAAGACAATCAATCAAACCGCTACGGTCGCTAAGTATATATGAATTGAATAGATGAATGGGTCAGAAGGAATTGAATATTGAATTGAATACTATATATATTTGTCCCGATTACAAGGTATGTATGAATGCAGCGTTGAATTCTTTACTTCTAGAGATATTTTTGTATTTTTTTTTTAAATATACGATAAATTAAATAAATAAATTAAGATTTTATTTTCAAAGAACTTTGATTTTGAGTTATTCGAAGCCAAAGAAACGGAAGTAAGTAAATTATAAAAATGCATTCGGTTATAAGAACATGAGTTGTATTTTATAATACATAAGTTAATACTCACAATTTGTATATATTATAAATATCATTTTATCTGTACTATTTTATGTGACTCGCATTAAAATATTTTCTTTTAGTGATATCATATATTTACAAGAATAGCTATGTTAAACATGTAATTCAATAAATTTTAAGAAAAGATCTAAAGATATAGCTCTAATTTAATAATAATGTCCTCTTTCCTAATGGAGCTAAGTTTTAGACTTTAGACTGGAAAATAAATTAGGAAATGTTTATGCTCATTTGATAACAGTTTATTTTTACAAACACATACAAAATTTCACATGGTCTCTTAATATATTTATGAAGTAATTTTTTATTAAGCTCTTTATACTTGAATAGAAATTTTAAGCAATAATTTATTTCCTAAATTGCAGAACATCAATAAAATTTTTGAAAGAAGAAACAAATGAAAAAATGAAATTATAATAACGAATCATTTGCACTTATGAAAGAAAAAAAATGGTCATTTACGAAATTCTAAACGTTATAAATTTTTTGAACATATATATAATTAAATAATTCCTGAAATTAATGGAATGAAACCAGAGAGTTTTTCGCAGAAGCTACAAATAGTCGAAAAAAATAAGTATCTATTTATTGAAATTTACCTAGCATGACTTGAGGTCAATTTTACATTAACATGACGGGAAAGTACGTACATATAATAAAACTGCGTTGTATTTCTAAAATCCTAAAAATTGTTCAGTAAGTAATGAATTCTTTTCTTTGTTATTGTGATATTTTAAATATAAGTCTAAAACTTAAGGATCAAGTAAAGTAAGCATGCGTGATATGATTTCATATCAGAATATTTTTAATACTACAATTCGCATTTCTTATATAAAATTTATAACCCACTATTCATGGCTACTAAATATTTTGTCTTTAAGACTCCACGAAAACATTAAATATTTTATTTCTTTCTCTTTTGAGTTGAAGCTATTCAATTGCCATACATTTCAGGTGTATCTATGTTATATATATATAAAGTTATAGAAAAAAGTATTATATTTTGGAACAATCATGATTCAAATCATTACTAGGCATAATATTTATTTCTGTGTGACAAATAGTTCATCTCTTTTCTCTCAGAGTTTGTTATTGTGGAAGACAATCTGTTATTTTCTCACATTTAATATAGTTTGTTAAATATCAATTTCAGTACACGTTAATGCCATACTCAGTACTCCATTTATTGTCTATTTTAGTACATCATTGTATTCAAAAAATATTTGATCTTCTTTTATATGAAAAAAAATTGTATTCTGCTTAACTGTCTTATGTTAATATTATTTAAGGACTTAAGGACTCTTAACACTAATCTGTGTACTTGAAAACTGATATAAATAAATGATAACCGATATAAAGTATGGATGAGACAGTACAGAAATTTCGTAACTTTTACCACACAATATTTATCAATCCATATAGAAACAAATAAATAATTTAAAAAAATTAAAAATGCACAAAAATTAATATGCATTTTAACTATAAAAAATAAAAATTATGTACTATTAAAATTTCCAAAAGAAAGTAAAATAAACGAAAAATTCAGTGGACAACTACCAAAATTAACAAAAAAAAAGACATATATTGGAAAAATGAAAATACCAACAATTGAAGAAAAGAGCAAAAATAAATGGAATATTATTCTGCAAAAGTTGTAACTAGCTATGAAACATTAGGTTTGGTTGTTACAGAATTAATAGCCAAACAATTTCTACCAGCATTATATCATAAAAAAGTGGAATAAAACTTCTTTAGGAGCGAATATTTTCCTTACCACATTAGGGAATAAATTTTTTAATCTCGTGGAAAGAGAAGTCTTTTGACCTTGAGCGATGATTTGAACCCTCCATCTGTTGGTCTGGAGAAAGATTATCTTTTCGCTTTTGGATGAAATAAATAAATAAATGTATGAATGAATGAATAAATGAGTGAGTTTATTAATGAGTGTGCAAATGAGTGAAGAAAATGAAGGAGCGGGTGAATGATGGAGTGATGGAGTTTGTGAATGAATGAATCAACGAGCGCGATGAGCGAACAAATAAATAAATAAAACTTCTATTCCGTTGTTCTATTATCATTTGTTTTAATTCTAGATTTTAATTCAATAATTTAATAGTTCTTAAAAAAGTTCATGCCTTTATGGCTAAATTTATTGTTACCTTAGCGTGAAACAATTGATAGGTATTGTTTTTTTAATATCGATTTTTTTATTGTCCTGAAATAAGAATAAAACATATTTTATATATTCGTCTCTTTAGTTCTTTGAGTGCCTAATTACTCAGTAAAATTTATGAAATAAATCACGTTTGTTCAATTCAAGGTGTCAGAATGATAGCTCTTACATGATGAATGAAATGAACGGTTACATTTCAGGATATCCTACAAATATGCCACGCTTCTTTACCATAATTTATTTGTGCACAAAGTATTATGATCGGAAGTTTTTTGGAAACACCTCTTGTTCTTGATTGTAAATTTTCATTGATTCTTCCTATTTTATAATCATGTTCCAAAATGTATGACATTTTAAATCGTAATCGGTTATTACATTAATTTCAAAATACTCCTCATCATCAAGTGATTTTGGTCTGAAGTGTGTTGTTGAAGAAAGAAATTAATTACATTTATTAATTAAGCCCTTAAAGATGCATCCGTCCAATTATGAAGGTTGTACTATGGTAGAACTAAAAATTTCCCTATAGTGCTATGAGGAAGTTAGGATAGTTAAATTATCCGTTACCCGTCAACAACTCTCACGTTCCTGTAGTACAATGATAATGAAACGAATCTCGTTTACAAAAATTTTTAATCATGTGTTTCATTATCAGATATTTTTCTTCTTAATTTCTTCCTGAAATTTAGCTAACAAATAAAAAAGCATTGCAAAAGATATATTTTCACAATTGCTGATCTATGTATTTTTGATTACCAACAAGAAAGGCTACTTGAATATGACTAGACTGTACATTTATTAGAATAATATGCAAGAATACATCTACGAATGATCTTTCGAATTGTTTGTACCCCATTATACTTTAGAATTAGAAGTATAAGATATAGGTTTGGAATGACTTAATTACATAAAGGTAAGAAAATTGGATCAATCTCTCATGTGGCTGCTAAGTGCGAAGCTAATGAACAATCTATGAATCATTGAGAATGTCGTGGTTTTGATACCTGTGGAGAGATTGGGTAAATGATGCAATAGGAACCAATCAAAATTTGAAAAAAAAATCGAAAACATTTTTTGTTCACATGTTTATAAAATATCTCTAAACCACAATAATTATTCTCTCAATATTTTCATTATTAAAAAGAAAATTTTATTAAGACACTAATATGTCTTCTAGTGGCCAAATGGCGTTATAATGCAATTACTAGGAATTCGCAAAGCTATATTAGTTGAAGCTAAATAGATTTAGCTGACTGTCTCAAATTTTACGCAATTCAATGTATATGAGAGTATTAATAAATTCGAGATCAAAACCAACGTTTTTAAGAACAACGTTTTTATATAATGACAAAGTATATTAATTATTATACATTAAATTCAAAACAAACACGTGATAAACACATAAAAAAATTTAATTTTAATTTCAATTTAATCAATCATTCATTGAATGTTTTTTTACTGAAAAAAATGTTACAAAACATACAAGCCTTTCCTTCTTAATTTCCAAATATTTTTGAATTACTAGATCTAACGGCGTGGAGATGAGGTGAGGCTAATTTGAGTATGATTGACTAAGTGTAGATAAATCTACATGTATTACACGTCATACTCTTCTAGACCCAAAAACGTGGACAAAACACAAACGAACTTTACTAAAAATTTACGAATGGAGCAAGTAAAAGTTATGCATCTAATAATTTTTATTAATTCATGATTTAGAGTCGACATGTCAATCATTTAAATTCTACTTTCTTACTTCTTCTGAAATGCTGTACATCAAATACAAGAAAACATATTTTTTAACTTTAAAATTTACATAAAAAGACACATTTGTGAACGTATTAAAAAAATTCATAATATAAAATCAAAACAGGCGTTTGAAAATTTGTAAGTCATTCTATTAAAACTGACGGCGTGGAGATGAGGTGATAAATTCAGAAAAAATTATTTTGATATTACATGGTGCCAAATATTGGAAACTTTCTTTCTTGGGAATGATTACTGACTAAAAGTCAGCAACCCTTACTATCTCGGAGATAGTAAAGGGGAGATAGTATCTCCCCTTTGTGAATACAAAAGTTTTACGATACCTCATACGGCGTATGGGGGAATTCCCGATGTTCCCCGAGAGGGAAAGAAATTTTTTCCTCAAAGCGCCGAGTGGAAGGGATATTTTGACTTATTAAAATTATTGAAATATTAATTAAAACTTGTCGCAAATGTCTAACTATTGCATTGTTAGGCATATAAGAATGATTCCCAAAGTTTCAAAGTTCTAGCTTGATGAGAAATTAGTTAAATTAACGATCGAAAAATTTATGACACACACACTCACACACACACACCAAGTGAAATTCAGAAAAACGTTTTAATAAAAAACGAAACAAAAGAGCAATCTAATGTGGTTTATTCGATATTTTCGAAAACAGCTTTCGAAAGCATTATCAGCAAAAACAGATTATATTGCTAAAATACTACAGCATTCATTAGTATTTTAGCAATATAATAAGGTTCAAATTAAACAACTTTAATTCAGAATATAAATACAGTAAATACATGTATATATACATTTAACTAAAGTGTGATGGTCAGATCTGTAATTACCGGTACAAACAAACATTATTCTATTCCAAAGATTAGAATATTTTTATCACATTTTCCCAGTTTTTCTAAATTTTGACTTTTGAATCACTTTGCTTTGCTTTGAGTTGTTAGATTCTTGATAGTTTATTATAATTATTTAGAGTTTTAAATTTCAGTTACTTTGATTATTTTAGTAAATTTTTTTTTTCGCTTTTTATAAGTATTTAATAAATATGTTTTTTGGTGATTTCCTTAACTATTTCGGGTTGTTTTCTCTCGCTAATTTTTCTTTTGGTTTAAATATATTAAAAAAATGTTTTGTGTTTATGAAATATAATCTATATACCTTCTTTTTAAATACATATAAATTTACATTAGTAAATATTTTAAATATTATCCTCGTTTAGTTTGATTCCCTCACGTTTCCAATTATCCGTTTGTTACATCTTGAGCTCTATCGATAAAAATATCAAATACACTCATAACTATGGTCTGTTTCCGGACAAAGAATACTACATGCATATTTAATCTTTCATCAAGCGAACATTAAATCCTCTTGAAACTCAAACTACAGGACTGATACAAGTTGACTGTACTGAAACTCCAAACTTTTATTAAGAACATCATTATAAATCGAAGAGTCGCTCACGTACTGAAGACTACTTAAAAGTACTAAATTCCTTTTGAATGTGTCACAAGCACATCAGCACTTCACCGTCAACGGAGCGAAAACTATTAAATCTAGCTCCGGGCTGAAACGGCAATCTGTTTGAAACGTGTTCCAAATACATCGAAGAATGAATTAATTACTGGGAATAAATATTTGAGAGCGTCACGATAATAGCCATGGGTAGGAACAATCGATACCAAATATTAATTACGGGGATTCATTTTCGCAAGTGGAACCTTTTGACAGAGTGTAAATATTAAAATCTGGTAAATTCTTACGAATGTCAGACTTGGGGGTATGTTGAAATTAAATCTCTAATTATTTATTAGAATTCATGCGTCATGAACGGGGGAGGTAATTATAAGGTTTATACTTGATTCAAACTATGACATGGGCTAATAATCATCTAGGCTGTGACGGGTATTTTTGCATAGTTTTTCATCGAGTTAATTGCTTGTATGATTTAGATTACCTCTCACTCATATGTTATGGTCCTATTATACTTTTAAGACAATAGATAATTTTTATTCTTTATACAAAATATTACATTGTTTCTATGGCTTGTATTATGAGCTTTTAGGTAGGCAGGTCATGATTGTGCTATATATTAGTTTTAGTCAGTAATTAATACATATTATAATAAGTATCATAATTTCTGATGTATAGGTCATCCTTCTTAACATGCTTATGTATATTCTATTAAAATCCCAATCATGATTATATAGTATTTAATTATTGCTACGGATGATGCTAATCATTTACATAATAGAATTTTGGTTTATATATATATATATATATATAATTATGAGTTCTTTTCAAAATTTAGTTCAGATTATTAAATTTACATTGGATATATGCGAAACATTCTAAAGGACATTGTTGTGTTATCTACAGTATGTTTCTTTGTACATAGGTATATTCTTATTTGATTTTTACTTTTGAAATTTATTCTAATTGAATAAAGTTTGTTTGTGAATTTATGACATTTCTATAATGGTTTATAATATTTTTTCTGTTGGGATTTTTCGGTAAACTAGTTAATTTGTCATTCAGAATTTGTGAATGTCTTATTTCGTTTCACTTAGTGTTTTTTCATTTCTTTCTTTTCTTTGTTATTCATTGTTTGATTTTTTCAAATGTATAATTTGAACTTTTTCTTAATTTTTTTTTATTTATTAAGTACTTATTCATGTATTTGAACTTTTTCTAATTTTGTTATAGAATTTGTGCTCATTATTACACATGCGTGCGCGCACGCACACACACACACACACACACATATATATATATATATATATATTATATTATATTTTTAACTCTTAAATTCTTAAATAGTTACTTTTTACGTATCGCACAATTAAAAATAGATATAATATAATGATTACAAAAGCAAGTAAATTATAGCAAACTATTTTAAAAGACTATAAATAATTTTAGTAAGGCGACTATTATTAAAATAATTATAATGCAATAAAGCACACACAAAAAAAGAATTTACTCGATTCATAGCTTTGACTCTGAAGATCATTTGGTTCAAAAAATACAGAGTATGTTATAAAGGTCAGTCTTAGTAATTTAAATACTGTAAGATTAATAAAATGATTTCTGATACAATTAATTATTTAAAAACAAGACAATTACTCTATCCATAGGTTGATTTTGAAATTCGGTTTAATTCACTAGATACAGAGAATCCTATAAGGTTTCTTCTAGACATTTGATAGTCTTATGTCATTAATTTAATGATATCTAAAGAAGGACTTAATTATGTTTTTAATTTAGTACTTATAAAAATATTTTATTCTTAAAGATAAACGTCAACTTTATAATCCATCAAATCCTTCCGCCTTGTCCCAAATTTAACATTTCTTCAATTTTTGCAAAAATTGAGGAATAATAATTACATCTGGAATCAGCAGAGCCTATTTCTCATCAGTTAAGGACTATCATTGTCTTTTAGGATGGAATGGAAAGCGGAGATTGCTGCAAAAAATTTGTTCTAAAACAGCTTGTCAAAACATTGATTTCCGTTGAATTTTTATATTTAAATAAGTTGATTTAATAGCTATTAATTGTGTGCCGTTGTTAATTGAGGCAGAAAGATTTTGGCAACCTATAAAATCTTCTTTGTAATTCAACTCATGATGGAGAATATTTGATGAAAAGGATTTTCTTTCAATCACTGTTATTTCTGCAAACCGACTGGGGCAACCCTTTACAAAGTGGAATACGCCACAAATTCAACACTTCACTGACGTTCGACTTTCCGAAAAATATTTTTTTTTTAATTTCTTAAGTTTTATTATTAAAAAAGTGTGTTTTCTCGATTCATCCAGCTAACTGATTTTCTGAAAACGCTTTGCCTTATGAAGAGAAAAAAACATGGATTTAATGACCTTGCTTTTTGGACCATGGACTTTATGATTTGAATTAATTCTCTCCTTGGTGAGAGATATTTTGTACCTTGGTATCTGGATTCAGGATTTTATTAAGTTTATCTGCAACAATCAAATAGCTCAAATCTTTAAAATTTGTGACAATAATAGTCGAAGGTCGCGAAAACCCTGCATGCGAATTGGATATGTGTTCCGTTTCTATGCCCCTTATGAAAATGATCAAGCATTGTTGTTGCTTTGGCTGAAAATTTTTCAGAACTAATTTTTTTAATTTCTCACAATCCTTGCTATCTTAGTGTCTCACATACCCTAATTTTTCCCCTGTACATAATTATTGTTTTTCTACGATAACTTGATATTTTAGTAAAAAAGCATATAGTTTTAACTATACCAGAAGAAAAGAACTTTATCTATGTAATTAAATATTCTCCAAACAAATGATACTCTAAAACCTAGACTTTACATTTTAACAACCTGTTTGGAACATTTATTAATTAAATTTTGGCTCATAAACCCTCTAGAAATTTTTCAAAGTTGTATCCCCCAGTTGTATCCATATTTTGTATATGCATTGATAAAAAGGGTTTATTTGTTGGTAGAATGGGATTTAAATTTTCTGAATACTTTCAGACTCAAAAAGTTTGAATTTGCATCCACATCTGGCAATTTTGAGAAAATTGGTTTTACTTTAATTTAACGTAATAAGTAAAATAAAATTTAAAAATATAATGAAAAAATTAAATTTAACTTTGTAATTGAAGAAATTATTTTTTTCTTTATTTTGATTGTTAGCAAACTGGCTAAAAGAAAGAAATTTAAACCATCTTATAATTGGAAAGAAAAAAAAAAAGAATTCTATAAAATAAGAATAGTTCATAGTATTG
The DNA here is from genome assembly GCA_019974015.1 of Nephila pilipes. Classification (NCBI taxonomy): domain Eukaryota; kingdom Metazoa; phylum Arthropoda; class Arachnida; order Araneae; family Nephilidae; genus Nephila; species Nephila pilipes. Next base: position 403,291 of record BMAW01007827.1, on the reverse strand, counting down.
TTCATCTGCATCGTTCTAAATTTTTGTAATTTATTTCTAATTTGTTTCAAATAAAAAAAAAAAACGTAGGTGAATTTTATTTTATAGTTCTGTAAATAAATAATTGAGAAATTTAATATTATGCTAAAGAAGTACATATATTACTAAATTTCTTATCTCATTTAGAATTGACTGCAAGTAATTTAATATAATTCTCTCATATTGGAAGAAATAGATATATGCTAAATATACGAATAAAACATAATGCATTTCTTCTCCAGCTTTCTTTTCTTTTACTTTTTTTTATTAATATTATCTCAAAATGTTTAAAGGTTTTTCGATATCTTTCGAAATTTTTTAAAATTCTAAGTAAGTATTTGTAAATTTTATGTTTAGTATAATGAAAATAATATGTATTTTATTAAAATTTACCTCACAAATAAAAATAACAATTTGAACGACTTTTTGTATCTTTAAAAAATTGAATATTTCTTTTTAAAGCATTAATGCATTTTCTCGATCTTTCAAACAGAAAAGAAAAAAATTAATTAGAACTTTAAAAGATATGAACGATAATTAGAACTTTAAAAGATAAAAAGAAATTTAAAAGATATGAAATTAAAGGGCATTCATAAATCTTTCTGTTTATAAAAACAAGACTTGGGATTAATGGTTCTATAAGCCCAAGTACAAATTACAGTGTGAGTTAAAAAAAATTAACTGGAAAAACTTTTATTTCTGTAATTATTTTTTTATCTCACACTGTAATTTTTTTTATGATTATTAGAAGTATTGTAATGGCTTATCATGCGCTTTCTATTCAACTAATCTTTAGGGTCATTTTATTATGACATTTGAAAGGATAACCTTGTCTTATGAAAGAATAGGGACTTGTATAAATAAGTATTTCTGTATCAGACGTGCATTGAATAAAAAATTAGCAGAATATATTGAGATTAAATGTATTAGAGTGATTAAAAGTAACTGGAGATGGAGGAAATAATGATAATGTTTAGCACACGAGTAGTTGCAATTCAGCACAAGGGATTTTCTAAGAGTGCATACCGGATTCGGATCCTGTTTCTAGAAGTATATTTGAATCTTATCCAAATCTACTGTCTTTAAGATTAAAATGTTCAGATAAAATCTTCGTTTAGGGAGTGGTCCAACAAACTCTCCATATTTTAATAGTGATTATTCTAAACTAGAGTAAAATTATCAGCGGTTTTCTTATTGACTGATTATTTATTGTGTTTTGATAGGTCTCAACTCTATTAAAAAATCGGGTGCAGTATTGTTAGTTTATTCTGGTATTTGAGACTTTTACAAATATATTTTTTTCTTTGGTAACTAAAATCGGATAGCAAAACATGTGTGAAAAGCCCCAGGTTGCTGGTTTAGGGTGATTCTTGCGAAGACATTCTAGTATAAAGTTTCATACAAATTTAATCTATCAGCACCAGACATCCTCACTTTTTAACTTATGGCGTAGATATGGCGAGAATGTTGCTATTTTAAAACGTCAACTTCATCATATGACCTGCTTTCTGGAATTTATCATATGTTAAGAATATTGTTGCTTAATTAAGTGTTGTATAGATCCTCATTTATCCCCATGTCTTAAAAGACGGCTTCTTTGCAACAAATTCATAACTTTTCGAACTATATTCAAACATTATTCTCAAGTGATCACTGCCACATAATACTCCATTTTTGACTTCACAGAAAGATTATGAATTTAAATGCTCTCTTCATATGACACTGTATTGACATCCCAAGTTTAAAAAATCCTGAGCTTCTACAAACATTTGAAGTTCCAAGTATTTTATCATATAGTTTGTTGGGAAGAAACAGATTCTTCTACAGGAGTAATCATTTACCAAACACGAAACGGGAGAAAATCAAAATCTCCTTTCTTCTAAGTAAGTTGTATGTAATTATATAATTGTGCCGTTAATGTAATTAAATATTTATTATTTTAGATAAAATATATATCCTGAAGTTTTTACCCAGTATTTAACTCTTCAACGCAGTACAGCGCGTAACGGATTTTCAAGCACTTTTCCCTTTAACTAATCTTTTGGGGTATTTTACTATGTTATTTGAACAGAGAATCGCGCCTTGCAAAGGAACTGTGACTTTTATAGATTAATTTTACCGTTGGAATCCGATGAAATAGCTAAAGTGCATTAACCATTGTATCGCTTAGGAGACCGTCTGGCAAAGTCGATTCCAAGACTGATGTTTCGTAATCGGGACAAGTAGAATGATAAGCTGGGATGGAACAAGAAATAAAATTAATTTAGAGGTCGACGGAAAACCTATATTAGAAATTTTGGGATCTAATGACTGTTTTGAAAGTTTAATTCTTTAAGTATCTTTTATGTCCATACGATGAAATAAATCCTTGACCAAAGAAAGTCATTTGTATAAAGAGAAATATTTTTTTTGCAAGTCCTGTGATTGAATTATAACAAATTACCATTTGTCGTATGGTATTTGTATTGTTACTATATAAGATATATAGAGAAAACGAAATGTGGGACAGATATAATAGGAACTGTATGTGTATAATCAGATAATAGATAAAATACACAAAGAAACTGTAGGTATATTAAAGTGATATGACAGGCAAAGTTTTAGCGAGTTTTTGCACACCGGATATTGGAGCGAGTAGGTATGAAGTGATTTTCTGCAAGGTGATACTTGACTCAAAACCTGTTTTTAGAAACATAATTTGTTGTTAATGTGATAAGAAGAATTTTCCATTATAATATCTTACTGAAGGTGTGGTATGGTAAACTCTCCACCTTCGCCTTGTAAGTTAATTTTCTTTCATCATTCTAAAATTAAAAATTAATTGAGATATGTTTTCTTGAATGATAATTGTTACATCTTGACGGCTCAAAACGCTAGCAAGGAAACACAGTTGTTACAAGCTGATATTTGGATGGAGCTGAAAGTGTTAACCAGGAAACCGTTGAAAAAAATCTAACAAACGGTGAACAAAAAAAATACAACCAATTTAGCTTTAATGTTAAATTGAGTTAAATAATGCAATTTAGTTTATTTAAAAGAATTTTTTATTAAAACTAAAATTACATATATTAAGATTTGTAAAAAATTATAAAATGTTAGTGTTTTTAAATCTCTGAGAAATGCACTCCATTGTTTAATATTTTATTTATTGAGGAGCGTAGCATAATAATAAAGCCAATTTTGATTTGAAAACAAAGTATATATTCTCGTAAGCAATCACTATTTGTTCATATACTAAATGCGAAGGCAAATAACAAAAATAAAACTCTTTGTAGGAATTTTTTGAATTGTTATTTTTAAATGCTTGAAAAAAGAAACATTTTCATTTTGTAATGAAATGTGTTCACTTCCAAAGGACTTCCCTTTAATGTAACCAAAATTTATACAGAAATATTGAATTTTCTTTACGAGAAAGAGGAAGACAAATATGTTATAATAAACCTATTCTTCTCTTCTCAATCAGTTTTGAATTAAAATAGTTTAATCAATATTACAAGTTCTATATTTAAGTATAAAATATGCTACTTAACCAAACTTAAAAGAATGTTTGAAAATAATGCTTAAGAAAAAATTAAATTTATAACTTTTTTTTTGTAAAATGATGTATAATATTATAAGGTAATTCTGAAAACCTAAAAGAAATTTTTACAATAAAAATAGCAGTTAAATTATTTCTCCCCAAAACTGAGATAAACATTTTAAATTGGTATGTAAATATTTTATACAAGCGCATTATATTCCGCATAAAAAAATGATTTAATGTTAATTACATCATATTTATTCTGCCTTGATATGAAAACTAATATTGAGCTTCCTATATTGTTTTTGCTTTTATTTTTAATATTTATGTCACAAAAACAGAGCAGCAACGTCAATTCATGCATTCATAATTACTCCTTAAGGAATGTTTACTTTATCTTTGAAAGGGAAAAATATTCATTTTTTTTATAGACTGTCTGTTTACTTCCATGTGAAGATAAAGAGTTTTTTAGTAACAAAACATCGTTTTATAATATTTATATCTCATTTACATAGAATAAAATACTTCTTAGAAATATACCAAATGCTTGCATGAATGATAAATTTAAACATATTAAGGCTCAAATGCTGAAGTTATACGATTCGTAAACGAAATATTAAATTAAATTTGTGAAAATTTATAGGAGCATAACTATAAAATTACCTTACCTACTCATATATAAGCCTTTACCTAGTCCATGTATTTTCACTAAATATTAATAATAATATTCTGCTGTAAAATATTCTGTTTAATATTTTTAAGTAATACCATTATGTTGTTTCGTTTTGTTATGAAATTGTTCCACTACTTTGAATTGTAATAATTTCCCTATACATGTTTGTGTGCATATAAATAAATTGTCCTAAGAAAAATATTTTTTGTTATGTTGCTCTTTCTGAGAAAAAAGAATTTCTTAAAAATAATTCTGTTTAAATTTCTTAGGATTTAAAATGCATATATTATCTTTAAGCCGATGAAAAGTGAAATATCTTTTCAGAATGAGATTTAAGAATATTAATATTTTCATAGGGAGGATATTAGCATAACGTTGTATAAATGCTGCATCGATTTTTTGCTTGTTATTCTGCTCCTTTTAAATTTAGTAACATTCCATAAATAAGCATTTTTCAGTATAACACATATCATTAACCGTCTGCTGATAAACCAAATATTTCATTACATAAGGCAATAATTTTTAGAACTTTTCCTTAGATAAATTGCAGAGATCAGCTTATATACGGATCCACAAGTTCTCAAAAAATGGCTGTACTTTTACGTACGGCGTGCACAAGTGATAAATCACGAAATATAACACGCATTTTTTTTTTCTTTTATGTTAATATATTTTATATGTGAAATAGTTCTTTCTATGAAAATGAGCTGTTTTTATTTTAGGAAATGTTTATGTCACTGGTTTGTTGAGTAGTTTCCCAAATGAAACATTTGACGCTAGCGAATTTTGCACTGTGATTATAGAAAATTTCTGACTTACACTAGTATTAATAATAGAATTCCATAGATAATGCGCTAATAAATTAATAATATATAAGGAATATTGATTGAATATTTTAACTTACATTGTGGGTTTTATATAACAGGTCAATTGAAAAGTTCCCGGCCTGACACATAGATGGCGCTACTAGTTTGCCCTAACCCTCAAAAGATGCGTGTATAAATTTGACAGCTGTCGGATCATTAGTTTGTGAATTATAGCATTTTGAGTGAAGCAACTTTTGTTATTGTGAAAAAAATGGATAAAAAGGAATTTCGCGTGTTGATAAAATATTGCTTTTTGAAGGGAAAAAATACAGTTGAAGCAAACACTTGGCTTGATGCCGAATTTCCGGACACTGCCCCAGGAAAATCAACCATCAAGGATTGGTATGCTATGTTTAGACGTGGTGAAATGAGCACCGAAGACGGTGAACGCAGTGGACTCCCAAAAGAGGTTGTTACCGACGAAAACATTAAAAAAATCCATAAAATGATTTTGAATGACCGTAAATTGAAATTGAATGAAATAGCAGACACTCTAAAGATATCAACGGAACGTGTACATCATATCATTCACGAATATTTGGGTATGAGAAAGCTCTGTGCAAAGTGGGTGCCGCGCGAGCTAACTTTTGAACAAAAACAACGACGAGTTGATGATTCGGAGCAATGTTTGAAGATGATCAAGCGTAATAAACCCGAGTTTTTGCGTCGATATGTGACAATGGATGAAACATGGCTCTATCATTTCACTCCGAAGTCCGATCGACAGTCATCCGAGAGGACTGCACACTATGAACCCGCTCCAAAGCGTGGGAAAACACAGCAGTCGGCTGGCAAGGTTATGGCGTCTGTATTTTGGGATGCGCATGGAATAATTTTCATTGACTACCTTAAAAAAGGAAGGATCATTAACAGCGACTATTACATAGCGTTATTGGACCGTTTGAAGGACGAAATCGCCGAAAAACGGCCGCATTTGAAGAAAAAGAAAGTGCTGCTTCAGCAAGACAATGCACCGTGTCACAAGTCAGTGAAAACGATGGCAAAAATCCATGAATTGGGCTTCGAATTGCTTCCTCATCCACCGTATTCTCCAGATCTGGCCCCCAACGACTATTTTCTGTTCTCAGATCTCAAAAGAATGCTCGCTGGGAAGAAATTTTCGTCGAATGAAGAGGTGATCGCCGAAACTGAGGCCTATTTTGAAGTAAAGGACAAATCGTACTACAAAAATGGTATCGAAAAGTTGGAGGGTCGCTATAATCAGTGTATCATCCTTGAAGGGAATTATGTTGAATAAAAAAAACTAATTTTGCCAAAAAAATGTGTTTTACTATGGTAGGTCGGGGACTTTTCAATTGACCTGTTATGTAAACTTTAAGCGAAGAAAAAAAAATATCTTAAATAATTTAATCCTGGGTCAGAATTGGAGGATCCGAATAAAACTTATTTATTCCAAATTTATTTATCAGCGCAATCGTCATCACTTACAATTATTTTCGTAAGCAATTTATGTACCTTTTAAGCACAAAATTGTCCATGTAGTTAAGTCGTGCAGAACAATTTAAAAGTTCGAAATACCTTTTCAGAAGTAATATCCAACCATGTGACTTTCATCTAATGTATAGCCTTTACTAAATCGACTTTTTTTTATTTTCTGTCTTTCATTTCACAACTATTCTATATTATTTGCAAGATAAGCCTTGAATGTGTCTCGAACCAGCAAGAATAGTTTATTTTTCATAAAACAGCATTGTCTCTCTAGCTTCAAGCTCTTTTCAGTCAATCCTAAGTGTACCACTTTTATCCATTTACATTACATCCAGCCATTTTTATAGACACACACTTAAACTACATGTCACACCTTTGAATTTTACACGTTTAAGTAGAGTCTTTCCATCAAATAATTGTTGGATGTAAACTAATTGCATCAGAGCAAATCAGAACAAAACTATTTTAAAACGGCATTTGTCATTATTTATACAAGTATCGGATTCTCAATAATATGGTGCATTTTTACAGGACAAGATCCCAAATCAGACCACTGATCCTTTAAGAAAATATCTTGAAATTAATATTACATTCTTACTCTGAAATTCCATAGAGTGAATCATAATTTATTAGATTATTTATTTCTGTCAGAATAAAAAAAATGTATACTACGTTTAATCTCATATTATAATGCTATATATGGCTTTTCATATGATATAATACAATAATAACTTTTGTATTGGTAGAATGTTTATAAATATAAAAAGAACAGAGCATACGGTTACTAAATATTAGTGTTATAAAATATCCGAATTTTTTGTAAAACACAAATCATATTTTTTGCCTGAAGATGTGTTCCAAGTGTAATGCAGATTCTTTAACTTGAAGCGAAAAAAGTCTAAATAATTTTTACAGAAGAAAAAAGCTAATTAATACAAACAGAATTGAGTAATAATTAAAATATGTTGTTTTTTTAGTTGTATTAATTTATAAGTATTTATTTAAGAGGAAATCTGATTCGCGCGACTTGGAATCATATTCTTTAATAAGTCAAGGCTGACGCTAGCTTAACTGCATCGTTATCGACGTACTTATATTACACATTTCAAATACGTCGTACAAAAACTATTTTTAAATTTAATTGGTTTATTTTCGTATTAAGTACAGAAAAAGAGAGACTAACAATAAAACATCTGCTACGTTTGTTTTCGGTATCAAAACGTTTTGGTGTAAATATTTTGTAACAAACTGGAGTCATGTTAAAAGCCTTTGAAATGCTGTAATATCCAAATAATACTATCTTCAAATTGCTTTTTCAGGTTAAGAATAAGTTCTATCAAAATAAATTAATAAGAAGAGTTTAATGAATCACGTTCTTAACCGAACATTATAACTGAGTATTCTTGTTATATCTTAACAACTGATTAATTTATTTGATCTGAATCCCGTACTCGTTTGGTTACAAGATCCGTGTAAGCATGCACTCTTAAAATACGTGTCGCCTCACAGTTGCACGTTCCAATGTAGTGATCTGAAGGACCTCACCAATTAATTTCTTAATCTAATCTCCTACCATTAATCTCGCTATTACAACCAAACTTATAATTATTCAATAATCTTCTCATATAGTAATGGTAGTCTACTCAAGTCAGGATTCTTTCACAAGATGTTGTTCTCATTTAGTAAAGTAAACCTAGAATTTAGTTTAAAAAAATTGCGAGAGAACTTTTAGAATTCATTTTTGACATCCAGCTGAGAAACCACTGTTGACTTTCTAAATATTCCACTGCAAAATAGAACATTGCAAAATGAAAGGTCAGAGAGCTAAATTCATTTTGGATTAAATATTTTTAGTGAGGAAGACGCTGTCGTTATTTTTCTCTTATCTTTTATTAGAATGTTCGAAATAAATATCTATAAATTTGAAAAAAAATAAGCAAGATAATTCTCCGTCCCGCAAGGTGGAAATATTGAACAAAAGAAATTCTAAAGTATTGAAGTAGTAAATAATTCGAATCTTTAAGCTCAATTTACATTTTTTATTCCTATTATCAACTCATACACCAAAATGTAAAGGATTTAAAAGCAAAAAGTATCAAAAACGCTTTTTTTTCTATATCTATTTATCACTAAGCCATCGTTTTATGATAAATAATTTTTTCCAAATTATTTCTTCTGAAAATTTCCGATTCTAATTTTAATTTCCGACATTAAAAGAAGCAAAACATGTACTGGTGTGGCGTTATTAACATTAGGAGTATTGATATAAAATAAATAACTAGTCACGAAAAGTTTCGATTAATTTTATTACCATGATTGAAAAATCAAACTGTTTTGCGAATTGAGAACGTTCACCTAATCACGTCCTTATTGAAAAATTATACTTGAAAATTCTAATAACAGTAGAAAATAGAGTTGCAGAAATTGGATCTAAGTCCAATTATTAATTTAATTAATTTCTAGCGATTAGATTAGAATGAAGTATATATATATATAATTATAACATCAGCTCATACTTGCTCACACCTGTATAGGGTGCTCAACAGTCTCACAACTTGTGCTTATCTCTAATCACTCATATACACTTACAATCTATATGTCCGATACTTTAGTATTAATTACATTTCTAAAATAGAAATGCTAGTTCATATGTCACGTTTCTTTCAGTTGGCGAGGCTTACAATTCAAATAACTTAATATAGCCCTAAGGTATAGTAAAGTGAAAAGCTAGTAGAGCCCGTTATACAATAAAAGCTAGTCTACTTACTTTTTGTGAAACGAGGGGTTTTGCGTAAATTGAAGCATAAATTTATATTTTTCGACAGTTAATGGATCTTCATTCCTTAAATTAAGAATATGACTAAAGAGGCATATATGTTCATGAGCATTGAAAATAGCGTTACAAGTTGGGAGCTTCGAATATAAAATTAAATTTAATACATATAATAATACATATGAGAGATTATCTTGATCTCAAAGTTCAAGATTATTGAACCAATACATTGCAATTTCAATAGTGCGTCAAACCGCCTCCTTCTGCAATATATACCGCAACATCTACCATCATTGAGTTGATTTGACGTCGAATGTTATTCTGAGGCACATGGGCCCCCATAAATCTTGAACAACTATCTTTAAATCATACACAGAAGGACACGGTGGCATTTGGGGTTTCAGCCGGTCCTGCAAATACTCTATAGGATACATATCTGGGAAGCAGATAGGCCATCTAAGAGTCTGAAAATGACAAATTGAGCTATTCGAGCTGTAAGCGGACGAGCATTACCTTGCTGAAACATTGCCACTGGAATATCATTTATAAAAAGTCACACGTGGAGTCGAAGAATGTCATCAGCATATCTTCGGCTCTTTAAAATTACACGAACCCCATTGGGAGTGGAATAGCTCTTATAGATTATGCTCCCTTCCAGACCACTAACCCTTCTGTGAGGAAAGCGACGGTGGAATCGTACTGTTCACCAGGGCACCTCAACGCCCATACGCCGTTATCATCTGTCCCCAAAGCAAACCGGGATTCATCACTAAAATTCGAGTTTTGCAAATCAGTGGCATTCCAGTTCACTAACTATATCGTGAAACGAGTCACTGTGAGTTTCACGAGCGCTGGCCTTTGATCCTCTCCTTCATCCTGTTCTTGGTCTTCTTCATCTCGTGTTCATTACTTCCCCATTATCTGATGCAAACTGCAAGCGATCAACGTGGAGAGCAATAAAGTACATTTACCAGCTTGAGATTCTCATGTGGATAATCAGACCTTTCTGAAACTTTTTTAATTGTTGGAACTATCCTCTCACACATCTACCTGGCATTATCTGCTTACTAAAGTCTTTTTAGAGTCGGAATGAGATCGTTACATTTATGAATTTTCCACTATGTGGATATTTATTTAAAAACCACTTCGTGATTACAATGCAGTGAAGGATGTGTGTTCATGCGTATTAGCACCAAGATTAAATCATTTTCATATTGGACATCATTCAACTACTTTGTGAAATATCGCTTTTGTACCTCTTTTCATTATTGGTGTGCTGTTTCCAAAGTCCCTAAGTATATGTAACTTCATTGAAAATAAAAATACATTTCGTATGACTTGGTGGTTGATTCGAATTTAATCGGGAAATTGATGAGAAAGCTAATTTAAATACGACTTAAGCCAAATGAGCACAAAGAGAAGTAATAATTTTACTAAAAAGGCATATGAAATTCGTTATTTGTTTATAATTTCTTTTAAATAATTTAATAATTCCTGTATATCGCAAACGTTTATTCTTAAAAAATACTCTCTTATTAAATACTTAATTTTCAATTTTTGATTAAAAATACCTATAAATATTCATTGCAACCACTATTAAATGGTTTTTGTTAATTCTTCATGCAGAAAAAAGGGCTTATTTTCTAATCCTAAAATTTATATTCATAAGTTTTAGACGTAAAGTATATTAATTTGGTTATAAAAATGAAATTTACAAAAGTTTTTAAAGTTCACATATCGTTTTGTAACTGAATATAATAATAACAGATGTATTATATGAATGAAAAATTAGCATAAAGTTATATATAACTTTAAACTCGTGACGAATAGTAATTATCGCAATTAAGAGGTATGTTACGCAATAATAATCAACCAAGTATCCTTATTTTTTAAACTTTAATAAAGCATCTTATTCAAGCTTTGAACATTAGCAATAATAAAATAAATTAAAGTGTAAAATTTTCTTAATATTTAAAAGAATATTTCTGTGAAAAAAGTTTTTAATGTGATCGCAAAATTTATCTGTATATGAAAAATTTTTTTACAAAACAAATTACAGCAATACAATCAAAAGCACAAATACGGGTATGTGACGACATAGTTCAAAAAAAAAATAGGAACTTTTCATGGAAGATAGATCCCGTGCATATTTCACGATAAACCACATCGCTTATTTCTTCAACATTCCTCCTGGTACACCTGCTTCTCCTTTCAGTTTTGAGCCACTACTTTGAACAGCCAAGAGATTTGAAAAGTTCGACGGAAATACTGGTTTTCATTTATCACCTTTTCGTGAAAAGCCTTTTTTACGCTGGAGATCTGAAATTTATTTTTTGAACTCTTTAAGAGAAAAAAAATAAATATCTACCTTTTTTTTTAAAATCGATAGAATGCGACTGTAAGGTGTGAAGTTTTTTTTAACCGTCTTTACGAAGGATGAACAAACTCATTTATTAAAACACCTCCAAATATTTTCATCATTTTTCAATGGAGAGATAAGGTAGAATGGAATCCTTCCTATGTGACACTAGATCTGTTTATCTATGCTTAATTGAACCGTCTGAGTGTACTTTTAATTAATTATTCCTATGATAATTTAGTCCTTCAACAAACTTGTACTTTAATGTTTATTTAATACTACTCGTTTCCCCCCAGAGATTGATAAAATAATTTTTTAAAAATTAAATATTTTACCGATGAATAGAGAGCGAGAGAATGGTTATTGTAACTATTTAACTAGTTTGAAATATCTTTAATGAGTTTATTCACTCTAATTGAAAATAAAACTCAGTAATATTATGAAATAAAAAGTATTTTGTTTATTCTAAAGTAATTATTTTTAACATCACATATAGAAATAGGCAATTGCACTCCAAATATGCGAGCTGAAAATCGTCTCTAATTAATTTGAATTTCGAGTAAAAAAACTGCAGAATATGCATTCCAAATTAAATAATATTTTATATGATTCTAACAGTTACTTTTAAAATGTAGCTAATTATTTATGAATCTGAAAACCCCGATAGATTTATTTAAAGTGGTAAATTGTATACATTTATTTGTTAAACAAATATAATTGTCCCTCATTTTTCATAATTCATTAAATACGATAAATTTCTTTTAAAAATCTCAGCTATTTATCCTAAATTAATATAAGAGAACTTTCTGCTGTGATGAAAACGGATATTTTTCTCTTTGTTTTGTGAAAATAAATATTAATCGAGTAATTTTCATTCAAAGGAAAATATTTTACGTGAATGATGATATAACATTTGTTATATAATTGTCTTAAAAAGCTACTTATTTGTTGAATAATAACATTATTTTGATTTCTGATGGTTATGGAAAAAACTGTGATTCCATTAAGCAATCAGAAATATTGAATATCGTTTCTTATACAAGTATGTACAAATAGCTATGCATTTGGATTTTGAAATTGAATACTAATTTATAAATAAGGTAAAAATTGGTAATTATTAATATATTATTTTTTTTAATTTTGTAAATTAAAATTTAAATATGTAATTAATCATTATTAATATATAGAAAATACTCTCATTAATAATATCCAGAAAGAAAGTGGAGAAACGAACAATTTTTCTCCAAGCATACGGTACAGTATCCAAAATAATTGCTCATTATAATTAGGTCTTATGTATCATGGTATAAAAATAAATAGTTTTTTGATTAAATTTATTCAGTTCTTCGTATAATAATAAAAGCATTCTGAGAAAATAAAGGAAGAGAAATAAATTATTGCTTAAATTTGTTGAATTCTTTCTACATTTATCAAATAATTTTGATAAAATTTAACATAAAAGAAAAGTATTAAATTTCGAACGAATTAATATATGCATATGAAGATAGTTATTGTGGAAGAGGAGTATTTGGATACACGTAGATAAAATAAAGCAATTTTTCAGGTATGTAATATATATTTTATAATAGAGAATAATTTTACCTCAGATGTTGATGCCTTTCATTATTATAGTATTTCATTATTATATTTATATTACGTCCACAATGTCATCGGCATAGGTATTTGTTTTACAACATATCATTAAAGCATGACAGTATGTACCTGAATGCTGAAGAAAATGATATTTTTCAAATAAACGAGAGGACATTATACCCAGAAAGAAAAATTAAACATAAAAAAAGTATTTTCTAAATATGTGATCTAACATTATACCTTTGAAAACGAAATACAATTCTCTGTTCACAAGACAAATCAAACTTCAATCATCGTAAAAATCCCCGAATGTGTCGTAAAACATTTAGTCGCAAAACTCCCCTTTTACATTATAGATCGTTATAGATAGAATCAGTGTTCTTTACCTCAAGAGCATTTACCTTTCATAGGAACTGAGTATCTTTAAGAGATATTGAACACATTTATGAACAAGAGAGAGCATCTAAATTTTGCAATGATGGTTTTCTAAAGGCCAAGAAAAACAAGGAAAAAAAGCTAAGTAGAGGAATTTTAATAATAATAAATAAAAATTAAATTTACATTTATATGTAATATTCTTAGCAATAATTAACAATGAACAATACTGCGGGTTATTTCAATCTACAGCTTCCTGTAACCAAGTAAATTAACATTAATTGTTGTAATGTATAACATCATGTATAGAAGGATCAATTAAAGTATACAGAATAAATATTATCTTGAGGGCAAAGTGCCCACTAGAGCTTTAGTGCATTTCTCTACCCCTATTTGAAAATTACTGCGGTATTTTAAAATATCGGTTATGTCTCAGTAATAATCAACGCTTAACGATGATCACCATATTCATTTGTCGCAATAAATCTGCGAATTTTAAAAAAAAATTATGTTTAAAATTAAACAATAAATACATTTGGAACAAATTATTCTGATATCTAATTACGTGAATAATGAAAAAACTGAAAGTCAGATTATTTTAAATCATCATATGCGAGTTTAAAATGGTAATAAAATAAGAAAACAATGCCAATGGCCGATAATAATCACTTTTATTATTCAAAGAAACAGTTCGAAATAAACTGGGCAAACAGGAAGTGTTCAAAATGTAGTGAAAAACAAATGAATAAAAAGATAATGTTGTAGTTTAATTATGTTTGTGGTCACTTCTGATAGCTAAGTACAATTTCTTATACATACTTTTCTTTCTTCTCTATGTCAAAGTGAGTAAGTGACGTACACGGATTGTGCCAAACGCCATGAAGAGTTCTTTTCAGTTCTGGGACGGAGAGTGATTGACTCGAAAAGGTCTTAAGTCTCCCGAACATATCTCACACATGCTCAATAGGATTCATATGAAGTGTTTAACCAAGCAAAACCATGCGTTGGAAATATATATATATATTTTGATAATCACAGACAATTTTCAGAGATATGGAAGTCTGTTTGGTTGTCATGTCCACTCCAGAATGTCTGTCAACACACCATGATTCCTCTTAATGAAAATCTATATTTTTTCGTGATATTTCCCAAGTGGAAACAAATTCCAGTTTCTCGCTATATCATTAGCGGATGAGAATTAGTACTCATAATAAAGCGAGATTCGTCTCTAAATATCATATTAGCCCATTGTCACAAACCCCAGAAGCTTTCCTTCAGCTTAAATCTCAGATTAAAGGAACATGTTTATGTAAAGACACAAAAGCAATGCAAACTGCTGATTGCCTGATATAGATACCAACATGACAGTCTCCTGTTATAAACTCGTAATCCTATGGAGGCTGTGAGCGCTGGTAAGCAATTCTCTAGCAACACTGTCCCTCTGACATCACGCAATTGTAGACATATTAGTATTGGTGAATAGTTATGGCTCTGGTACTTGTTTTCCGTTAACTCTTCTCACACTTTAAAAACTCTACCACAGTCTTGTGGTAACACTGAGGTACATTCAGGGTTTGAAACATCCCGCTTTGGGGTTGTAGGGTCTCGATCATTCCAACAATTCTTTTTTTCACAAACATGATCATTTGATGCCTTTCTGTCATCATTCATTCTGTTTAATCGTTAACAATGTTACTTCGCATATGAAATGTGTAAAGCCTGCGAAATTGTTCATACTGATTGAACTGGTTTATATACATATCAATGAGCACAGGTGTTTTTCTTACGTAGGCATACAGTTTTACATACTTAAAAACATACATATAGTTTTGCATGCATACGAAGTTTCACCTTCCACACATAATCCTTCACAAGTTATGTTTGCAATAAATTCAGTAGTATTTATTAACATTTGTATATACTCTATAACAAAAAAAAAATTGACCCACCAAGTAGGAGTTTCCCGAATGGAATTGACGCTAGAAAGACAGCTGCCGTCATTTTGACTGTTTCGCAGCTTGCATTATGTGCTACGTTTATTATTTTGTACCCAGGCTTCTGAAATTGTATAACTTTTATTAATTTTACGTGAAGCATGCATAAATATGTACAAACCTTTGTTATGTAGTATAAAGGGAGGAGGAGGGAACTATGTTACTATTATAACTAAAGACAATGAAGATTGTTTAACTTCTGAATAAGAGAAAAAGAGATCAGAGGAAAGAAATACCAGTTGAGAGAGAAATTTTTTTGGCAAGAAGATGGCGAAGCATTCAGAAGCTGATTCTAATTTTAAGACCAGCCTGCTTCAGTTTCGGTAACAAAACTAAATCTACAAATTTACCTCAAAATAAACGAAATAGAAGGAAGCAGTAACATTACCTTACTGAATGCTTCTGATACAGGGGCCTACATGAAGTACTGAAGTTGTGTGTGTGTGCACGAGATGGCACGATAATAGGCATGGATGCCTACCAGTGGAAAACATGGATGTTTCAGACCAAAATAATACTATCTAGACTTGGTGTGGTGTCTTTCTATGCAAAGAGATGAGTAGAAGAATGGTAGAATATCAGCTTTTTTTAAGCTGTGGTAGATAACTCTATGAGGAAAATAATGGAAGGTACTGAAACATAAGCCCGAAGATACAACTACCAACAAAGAAAACTGGTTGATGTCAATGGATGGTTAGATGCCTTTCTAACTCTTTTTGTACTCTCAAGAGCAAATAGTATACAAAGAATCTCTGCCAGTAATTTATGGATTAAGACGGTAGAACCTAGTTTTATTACAATACTGTGTGCCACGGAAAGAGTTCAAGAAAATATGGAGGTTTATGAATTTGATAAAAAAAAAACTAAAATCTCAAATGTTATAAAACGATAATTTGCTCCTAATATATCACTCTGTTTTGACTGATTATTTGAAACCTCGGTTTACTGCCAATCTAAAAGAAAATATATGTTGATAATTATTTTCATCTAAACTAGATGCCCATTTTACAACATATACCAAGTAAGTCTGACAAATTTGGAATTAAATTATGAATTGCAATATGTAGAATCAAATGCTTGCTATTTAGGAAAAGATGATACCAGGTTAGACAACTTATCACTTTTAGATATGTCGTTTTACGTCTGAAGAAACTGACGGGCAAAGCCAGAACATCACTAATGATAGCAATGGCGCATACTCTTGCTAAGAAATTGAAGACAAAAAATTCTAGCATTGTCGGTATCTCAGCATGAAGCTTAATAAAGACAAGAAGGAATTCCAGGCGCCTTTAAAATATTAAAGCACTCTATTTACTCTGCATGGTGTTATAAACACAATGATTCCACGTTAGTGAGTACCAATGTAAGAAGAACATTAATGTTTTTTGGTTCACCTAAAGAACTCACACATTAAACTGTTGGCATAATACATAATGAAAAAAGTTTCCCGAAACTTGTGTGTGCTGTTTAAGTATGTAAAATAATATGAACAGACATTCTTGACCAAATAACACATAATTATTTGTGAAACTTGGGTTCCTAAGAGAAAAATAAACAATTCAAAGTGTTAACAGTATTTGGATTAGCTTCAATTAACGCATAAATTTAGTACAAAGAAGCTATAGGAAGTACAATACCTAGAATAGATGTTTTTTGCTTCTACTGTCGGAAAATTTCGACAAATCATATGAAATAACTTAAGCCACCCCACATACTATATCCCAAATTTCAGGTCAGATATGATAAAATCAAACCATATGCCATTATTTAATAAAAATGGGACTGCATATATATGCGTTTCAAAATTGTAATCGTTATGTGTGTGTTAAATTAACAGTGTGGCCAGTATGTAATCTAAATTATAAAAATCTTTGCATCCTTTTATATTATTAGTTCAAGCTTATTTCAAATATAATGTTTTACATTTCAAAGTGATTTTTTATTTACAGTCATTACTTAAGCTTTGAAAACATTTTAATTTAATAACATTTTGCTTTATTTGTTTGTAATTTCTGCTTTTTTAATAATGCTTTATTTAACTTCAATAAATATAAAAATTCAAAACTTAACTCAATCAATTATAAACAATATTTTCATGCTTTGAAATATTTATATTTTGTTAATTGTCATTTAAAAAATGCATTTTCATACTCTTTACTTTTGATATTATTTTTATCCTTTATTTTTGAGATCCTTCATCTTTTTTAGTAACTGAAAAATTCTTGTCTTTCTTGTGTTAAAATTGCGTTTGCTTAAAGACGAGACCGAACATACAAATAAATATGCTTTATTTGTTTTCATGTGAATGGATAGAGGAGCTGCAGTGTACATCGGAGCTACTTTTGACTGGCAGGTGTAACTGTATAAGGAGTGATTGTCAATCGGATGGTTAAAATTTTGTTTGCATTTCAGTATATGGATATCTTACGCTGTCACATTGCTTTGCAAGAACGTTTCGTGCACATTAACTGAAGTTGTCCGAGGATTGGATAGAGGTTGTGCTATCGGAATGATATGCTAATTAAACGGTGAACAATCACTCGACATCTATAGGTCGAATTGACGAAGAGATGATTAGATGATGCGTGCAAGAGTGCATCAATAATGGCAGATATCAGCGACGTCAAAACGGCGAAACCGAGGATCACAACAGAACGGGAAGACAGGCGATTGTCAGAGCAGCTGTTACAACTACCGGGTTCAAAATCGTTATCAACTATCCATTGTGAGATTGTGCAAACATGTGAACTGCTGACCTAGACGAAGACTGAAAAGAGGGTAATGCTGCTCGCGTTGACGGTTACGCCACTTATCTCTCACACTGTACTACATCAGGCTCGATTACAGTTGTTCAATAAACAATCAAGAGTTCAATAAACTTGGTGCTGTTCTGACCGGGTACAAATAGTCTTTAGTGATGGTCGTGTTTACAACTGTCCTGACGACAACCGCAGACGTGTCTGCTGGAAGTTCAGGGCAGCGTGGGATCCTGCTCTTACTTTCATGACACACGAATACCAACAAGGCGTTATTATCTAGAATATCATCTCCTTTGATGAGCGGGTCCATTTGGAAGTCATTTCCTGACCACTATTAACAACACAGCGGTACGTGGGCGACGTTCTACGACCGGTTGTGGTCGTTTTGCGACACCACAGGAAGTACTTTGCAACAAGAATGCCCATCGACAGCACACTTTCTGATACTATGGGTGACCGTAATCTTTCCTTACATTTCTTTGGACAACCATGTCACCTGAGTTCTCTCCCATAGAACACATTTGGGACGTTACGGGAAGGCTATTGCAGCCATTCCGGAAGGTTAAAGATTTCATCCAACAGCTGGAGATAATTTTTCCTGAAATTTCGCAGGACACCATCCGGGAATTTTATCAGTCTATGCCACGCCAGGTGACCGCTTGCATCCAGGCCAGAGCTGAACCAACAACTTATTGAATTCCTCTGTTTATAATGACCAAACTCTGAATTTAATCATTCAGTTTTCTGAAATTTTAATTGTTTGTTTTTCTGTGTATGTTCTGTAGATCCAACAAATTTTTATGGCAATCAGACAACTCTTTTTTGGTGCATAGTTTCTATAGTATATATATATATATTCGAAAGCATTTATACAGGAAAAAATATTAGATTTCATATAAGTGAAAGAATGTTTTAGTTAATATTTCTTTTTTCGAGATAAATATATTTTCAAAATGTTGTTATAAGTTCCAGTATACCTGTTTTTTACTTATTTGTAAAAACAGAATGCAGTTTACATAAAAATAAATGACAAAACAACAATCTCAAACTATACAGTGTAATTATGTACTTTAGGAAATTACAATATTGTTATACTTTCACGAGAACTTCAAACATCAATCATCATCATAAAAGTCTCGGGATATGTCATCATTAATTCCATCCCACCGTGTCCCTATTACGTTACAGATTGAAACAATGCTGTTTTCAAGCGCCTTTTACTTTCATAGGAAATGATTATTTTTTTAAAAGATGTGAGTAAAGGAATAAGGTATCCATAATTTATTCGAAGACTCTCGAGGGACATTGGGGGCTGATACAAAATTAATGACACGGGTTAATTGCCTCTCATTATTATGTCTTTTGTGGTGCAGTTTTCTCAACAGCCATTATTGAAGGGATTTGATGGGAAATGAGGAATACCGTTCATTGATCATCCTTTCATTTTTTTAAATAATGTAAATTTCTCAATGTTTACCTCAATGAGTATATATTTTATGAATGCGTTCAGAGAAATCTATAAGTTTTATTAAATAAAAATGCTTAGAAAGTTTTCTGTGCAGTATTC
Organism: Nephila pilipes; assembly: GCA_019974015.1. Classification (NCBI taxonomy): domain Eukaryota; kingdom Metazoa; phylum Arthropoda; class Arachnida; order Araneae; family Nephilidae; genus Nephila; species Nephila pilipes. The sequence goes on along the minus strand of BMAW01007827.1, from coordinate 383,345 downwards.
GGATTAGGTTCTGGTGTTTGATTCATGTTGGAAATTTAATTTCTAGAAAGCTCGTTTTGAGGCGGAATTTGAAAAGAAAAGGTATTTTTAATTTCTTTTTAATTTTTAAACTCCTCGAATACGCCATAAGCAAATCTGCACGAATTTCAATTGTACAAAAGCCAGATAAAGTAGTTTTGTTAAGTTATAACTCCATGTTCTTTTAATAGACGAATCGACATTTGATTCCAACAAAGATGTTCGTGCAAAGTAATCAACGACGTCCTGATTGGAGGTGATAGGAATATTTGTTATTTCTATTTCGGTACCATTTTTTTTCTTTTTTACCAGTATCTGTGCAATTTATAATAGAGTACCTAAATTATCATGTAAGTAATGCTGCATGAAAAACACAAGAACGGAATACTTTAGCCACAAATAGCTTCAGTATCTTAACTACCTTTTCATTCTTTTTAAAGTTTATCACTCTTTTCTAGTTAAAGTCTATATAAGTATTAAAGAAATTTATAGACAATTTCATAATTTCATTTATATCTTGCTTATTTTTAAAATATATTCACAGAAGAATTATCCAAAAAATTACCTTTTCATATGAGGAAAAAAATCTAAAAATTATCTGTTAGAAAAAGAGGTCTCCTTTCAGAGATTTTTCTCAGTCATAAATCTTTATTTGTTTGGGTATCATAACGTGGTTACAAAAAAAATGACTCCTTTAGTTAATTTGTGACTCTCATATATCTCGATTTATTGCATATAACAATAAATAATTCCTAGAAGACATTATATAATGAATCATAAAGGCAAAACTATTTTTTCATAATACACTAACAATTTCAGATACGACACTCTCACTTCATTCTTAAAAACACATAATTTTTTCTTCTCGTGCATCACATATTATGCCATCAATTCGTATGCCCACGCACTATGTCATCCGTCGGCGTCTTATCATAGAAACTTTCTTAACAAAAACCAATTTCACAGTCATGTTTGTGTGCTTGATTCTGGGGTGAATAAAAGTCTTATTCAAAATGACGAAGAAATTCATCTTTTCAGACGCATTCTAAGTTTATTATGTGATGCATTATAAACGTGGAGAAACCCAGAAATCAAAACTGATTTCATTTGCTTAAAAAACTCTCGAGAAAATGTCGCTTCATATTCAACTTACAAAATTTCAGTATCGCACTTTTAGTAACACGAAGGTTAAGAATGTATTGAAAGAGAAAAACTCCAGCAAATTTCAATTCATCTGTCGAAGTTCACCATAATACCTTTTGAAAAAAAGATTATTCAATAATATGGAAAGAAATATCGACAAATTACATGTGCTGCATACTACCAAATCGGAGACACCAACTTCACGAGACGTAAGGATGATCTAATTTAGCATCGCAAAGAATATGCAAAACTGAAGATTTACGCTAACATTTTTCTTTTGCTATATACGATCAAAATGAATATATATTCTTATAGAAAATAAATTTTGATATCGAAGCATACATATATTTCATTTAGCATTGCAATGATCGCTTCGGATCTCTCAGGTAAATTGATTTTTTTTTCGCTATAGGGTAAGTGCGGGTGCTCTTACAATATTCATTTCCCCAGCATTGTGGAATCGCTTGTCTCGATGTGACGTGGATAAACTCATCGAAAACTATAAATGCTGCTTTTAATTTCATTTTCCTTTTGCGTATATTTCTTTGAAAGTTATTATGTACATTATATTTAATTTTTTACTTGTTTATTTCATTTTGCTACCCCCCAAAAAATATATTACCTTTCATTGTTTTTGTGTCTGTACTTCTATTCAACTATTGTAGTCCTATTGTTGCTATATTCACTCAGTAGTTACTATTTTTTTAAGAAATAAACATTACCCCCAATTTACAGTAGATGTATGCTCATTTTCAAATCAAATTTATTATGAATATTGTAGGTATAATTATTATCTCTCTCTCCCGAGAAAAAGGAAAAACCACATTTATTTAACAAAAATTATAAAAAGACAACCGTATATATCACATGTACAAAGCGATTAATAATGCATCTCTTTGAAAGCAACCATAGCAGTATTAAGTCCAATTTCCTCTTTTACAAACTTAAATAGAATTAATTGAATTAATCGTTAGTGCTAAAATAAGCAGTTAGTTGAAAATAATATTCATCTGACAAAATCGTAAAAAAAAAAAAAAAAAAAAACGGAAAAAAAATTATTTCTTTCCTTTCAAAGCATAACCTCTTTAGCTAAAATAAATTTCTTCATTCTCAATTAAACTCAAAACCCTATCTTGAAGGGATTTAATTTTTTAAAAATAATTTCGCTTAAATATCAACAATCAGTTACAGAGATTTAGTTGCATTATGTACTAAATTTAATTTCAAGAACATCTCACTTTTATAGAATGTTAAGATAAATTAACTAGTACTACTCTTCTTACGTTCTTTTCAGAACAAATCACCGGATCATATAAGCATACAAAGTGAATGTCACATGGATAGATACAACGGTAGATATCATTTACATTGATCATTACCAACTGCATTCCTCGTGTATAAATCTGTTCATGAGATTGTATGCTGTCAATTCAAACGAGAGATGGACTTCTGTTTTTCTGTACGCTTTTCCTTCCTCTCTCTCTTATGGCAGATGTTCAATAGAAATGTCATCCCTTGGAGTCAGATGTCAGACGCACGCCTTCCTACCACTGTGTTGTTGTTACTTTCGCAATCACAGTCGTAGAGCAAAAATTGTTTCTTATCTCTTCCATCTAATGTCAAGGCAGTAGAGAGAAATTATAGAATTTTTTCCCGACAATATTATTAAAAATAGAATGATATAGTCTAAAATATAGGGGTATGCATACGAGTATTTGTTCTAAAGATAAGATATGTATCTAAGCTACGTAGCATGCTTTACTTTTCAGAATTCTTCAGTATTTTAGAGTTGTTGGTTTTCCCCTTAAATAATATTTGATTATTAGAATAATTATTTTTTTAAACTTTCTTAAGGTGGAGAAAGAACATAAACAAGTTAAATTAATCAAATGCATTTAGCGTAAAGAATTTTGAGATTTATTTTATGTGCACTAAAAGGAAATTGTATTTCAGGTATATTTTTATTGGTATCGTTTAATAATAAAAGAATAAAAAAATACATACTCATAATAATAGTGCACCTTAATAGCTCATTTAAATAATAAATCAATAGAAAAGGGTTAAAACAGCTTAAATGTAAAGTCTTAGTACATTATTTCAAGCAAATTACAAGTTCTCAGATGAGAGGAATTAATTCGTATATTTCTTTCTTATTTGACTCGATTTATAGATAACGAAATATTATTTGTTCCATTTACTCTAGTTTATTTTTACGAACATGTATACGGAATTTTAAGAATCTGAGTCAGTTAATCCTGACTTTTTTCCATAATTGAATTAAACGCTTAAGTAATAATTAATATTCTACGCATCAGAACAAACAAGCCAAATTTTGAAATGAAGAAATAGATTTGAAATGTAATCACACATATTAAGTATTTACATGATAAAAAGGAATCATATTATCTTAAGGAATATTTTAAAATTACAGAGCGAAGTTAATTCTTAAATTAAAATGACGAATTAGAATAACTAATTAAAAGAAAGTGAAAAAAAAAATAAAACAAATAAATCATCTGAAATATGCACCCCTGTATCGTGATTGTATTTATAAACACGATTAGCTTCGCTTTGTTTTCTACAGTACTAAATATATAAATTTTTGGAAGAAAAATTGTACGTTATGCAAATATTTAAATATATTATGATATATATTGTGCAATAATTATATGTGTCTCTCTGTGCGTGTGAAATATGAATTGCAGAATATCCCGCAGATCATCAGAATATAATTCATTCAAGCTTCTAATCATATATTTTAAGTTTTCATTTTTCATACAAAGTCAGGATTTTCCTAAATTGCAAGCAAATGGTCCCGTTCATCAAACATGAGAATTTTCAATAATAGCTTAGAATTTCTGGTATTTAGAGGAACAAATAAAAATAACCAGTAGACGAAATAAAGAACATATATCACTCAAATCGACAAGTAAATGAGTATTTCTATATATACAATTCGTAAGATCAATTTTTATTTGGGTGACATACAAAAGTAATTTTTTTCCTGACAGAAAACTCTTAAGAAGAGTTTCATAATATCGGAGGAAGGTCAAACGATTCCAAGTTGAAAAACGATCGCAATTCTAAATCTTAATAACGTTGCCGCAGGAACAACAATAATACCAATAAAGGAAAATCCATCTAGAGAGAAAACACAATACATTCTGATAAAGATTCTGGGTGAAGGATTGAATGGACCCTAACTGCCCACTAACTGCCGGACAGAATCTGGGTCGGGAGTGATTTCTTTCTGTCATCACTCCCTTTTAATAAAGAATGAAGGGTGATTAATAACACCATTGCTCCCAAGTGATGTATGATGCCTAGGAAAGATCACCGCTAATGCATCACGTACTCTTATTAGCTCTCCACGGAGAAATTACATTCCAGGACGCCGTTGTAAGGGTACGATTGGAAAAAAGGCCAAAAAAAAAACTTTTAGCTAAGGAAAGTTTATCTAAAAATAATTTCGCGAGAAACAAGCAACTGGAATGAGTTTAAAATGTTTGCCGAATATTTTTTAAATTCCTTACTTAGTAGAAATCAAGTAAATTAAATAAAAAAAAAAACACAAAGCTTTGTGAAAAGAAATCTTTTTTTTTCCTTAATCATTTCATAAGATACATTCCTTTATATTGAATACAAAAGTTCTCATGAAAAATTCTCATGGAAAAAATTTTAATTTATGTCTATATATATATATTTATAATTCGTTCCAGAATTTTTTATTAAAGCAATTTTCATAAAAAGATTTCAGCAATGTTTCTTTATAATTTGTATTCTAGTATGATAAAATGTTTTCGGAAAAACTTAGTTCAGATCTAAAAATTCAGTTCATAAAGATGAAGGATATAATTGTCCTTTAAAAAAAAGTTGGATAAATGCGTACCCCATAATACAAAAGTTTTGTTCCAAACCCGAAGATCACGCAGTTTTATAACACATTGAGTAATGGACGTAAAAAATAGATATAGATATCTATTATTTTCATTATTATTAATATTTTGCTCAACAATAACAATCAAAAGACGTTAAATATTTTCTTATACATCAGACCCATATCCTTAAATACTCAGAAGTAAAATTAACTCATATTTTTGTATAACGTTTTTGTTTGAAAGAATTCAGTCCAAGGCTCTTTTAAGAAATTGTAAAATCTTTGTAAAAATAAGATCAAAATTTTAAATCGGAATGTCTGGACTCTAGTTATTTATTTGCATTGTAAAAGAATTCGACAAAGATTTTAAATGTTAATTATTCAAAGTGCATTGTAGTTTCAGTAATTCATAAATTTAGTGCATATTTCACATTTTTTTTAAATGAATATTAACAATGTGTTTTGTTTCGAAAAGTAAAAAAAATATTTCCAGCAAGTATGATTATCAATGGTAATTTAAATTTTAAATAATGTTTTGTAATACTAGGAATGTGTGTCTGGTTTAGGTGATTTCTTATGAACAATTTTCAGGGAAAATATGATTTAATGTAAATGATAAATAACATAATATAATATATATAAACGAAACAATTGCATAACGTTCAATATGCGGACAAGTTTGGCAAGTTTGTCACAACAGACCACACTTCTTCAACTATAAAGAGAAGAATGTTATGGTTGAGAAATTATTGTTGCTTGTATTACTGATAGATTATAAAATACAAATATATTTTTAAAATAAGTTTTATTTCAATGTTAATTATTCTCAAGTATATTAACAGTATTGTGTTATATATGCTATCAAACACTGTATTTGTGATACAATGAATGTGAACCTTTCGAAGCTACAATTTTATAAAATTTATTTCATTTACGTATTGTATACAAGTATAATGCTTTGATTTAAAAGAATTCTTAGATTTTATAGATTTTATATGAAATATTGTGTCATGCGTGTAAATTACTCTGGTAACACTCTGTTGGTTTCATTCTACATTGCAATTTTAAAAAAAATTAATTTATGTAATTAAATTGTGAATTTTATTTATATGAATGTTATTGTAATACGAAACATTTTAAGTAAGCAAAATGCAACATACATATATATTTGTTATTTGCTTATATTCTTTTAGGTTTAAGAATTCATGTCAGGCTACGAAGCCATATACCAAACACTAAATGACGTTAAATATACAAGCACAAATTATTTAATTATTTTTAATCATTAAGCTAAGTATTTAAGCATATGTATAAACCTTTCAAAACATTTCTCGAAAACATTGATTTTAAAGTAGAAGTCTGTGAATAAGGTATTGTAAATTTTGAAGTAAATTATGCTTTTTGGATAAGGCTTTTCTGCAACTGTTGCTCTGTTTAACTTATGACATAACTAATATTTCGTTCTTACTGTTTATCGCTTTTATGAACTGATTAAACTGGAATGACGTCTGTCCAGAGGGCCAATTTTGCGAAAGAGGCAAATTGTGATGTTAAATTTCTTTTACTTTATCAGAAAAATCTATTTTAATGCTCTACATAAAGACAACTGCAAATCAACTTTACGTGTTTTAACTGTAATTGTCACATTGACCTCTCACTTAGAGAAACTACGTCGCTCAGCGCTCTGCAATAGAATGTATTCTTTCACTTAACAAATCCTTATTTTCTCTCAAGTAAAATTTCTCTCAAGTAAATCAAATCTCTGTTTAACTTATAACATAATGTTTCCTCTCAAGTAAAATTGAAACAGAAAAGAGAGTAAGAATGTTATGCATTAAAAGCATGCATAGCTATTATTTTTTTTATAAGAAAATAACAATTTTTAAGAGATATACTTTTAATTTATGGCTGGTGGGGGTATTTTTTAAGATCTAGTTTTATATCATCCTTCGCAAAAGTTGTAACTAGTTTTACTCTTATATTTCCTCCCTTTCTTATTAGATATTCCCGATAAACTTCTTACGAGATGGACCAATAAGAGATGTCATAATGAATGGCGATCTTATCCCTTGAACCACATGTGAGTGGTTATGATATTAATCACTCCATATTATCTATTAAAACCAAGTGATGATAAAAAGGAATTCTTTCTTATCAGAATTCTGTCCTTATAGTTAGTTATCATTCGATCAGTTATGATTCATTCAATTCGTTAAACCGAAATATTGAAATATTATCAGAATGTCTCATATTTACACTGGTTATGTATTTATTAATTTTGTAATTATTACTATACTTTGATAATGCTATAGAAAATTAATAGAATTATGTTAATTTTCAGTCTTGTATTTTTAATGACCACCTCGGGTAGACATCACAATAGGGGGGTTTTCTTTCATTAAGATAAATAATTTTAATTATGGTGAGGGGGATAATTTATTATTAGTATATCATTTGAAAAATGAAAGTGTTATTGCGATACAGGAAAAATGTTTATGTCTATGTTTATGCAAGAAAATTAAGTTTTTATTTCATATTCCTCACCGTTTTCGTATCAACACTTTTGAAAAACCGTTGTTTTTGTATTGATACTGGAGAAGACTTTACGCTTGAATTTGAGTAAGAAATTTTTAATAAATGTTTATTTCGAGTAACGTATTTAATAATTTACTATTTTTATAAAAAAAAGTAATATTATAAATTCCACGAAGGACTTATGATTGCATTGAGAAATAAAAGGACACAATTTATTTAATATACAACGTGTTAATTGAAACAATTCTTAGTTAATCCTTACAGTATCTGTACGCTTGGGTCTGTGTAGGTAAGTTTAATATTTAGGAATGTATCCTCCGGCGATTTAAATCTCCATGAAATGTTTTTGTTCAGTTTATTGCATTATTAATTTTTATTTATGCAATGGAAATTTAAATACATCTTATTATTCAGGGGTGATAAATTTGTAAAATTTATATATATTTAAAGATTAATTTTCTTTATTTTATTCATAAGAGTATTATCAATTAACGTAATGTTTTGCTTATAGATTTATTTATAAGAAATTGCAATAATTCTACTGCCCGGAATTCAAACACAAAACGACATGGAAAACTATTTTTCAATACAAATTATAGATTCATAACAAGTTAAATAAAAGCTTGGAAATAAAAGAATTCTGAATTCTAAATCATGATGATAAAATCGCGTGCTGGTTGAAGTAAAAGAGTGCTTAAAAAGAGAAAAATTAATGCTGCATGATTTACAATAGCGTATGAAGCTCGGAAAAATAGTCAAATATTAAAACGTATCATATGACTATGGTTACCTCCAATTTCTGATTTCAGTTGACTTTAAAATGCGATAGCCTTTCAGCACATTCGCATCGTCTATAAACCTGGAATCATCAACACTATTCAAAATGACATTACAGTCCTCTGCAAAGTTTGGTGTTGTAATTCTTTTTTGAAATTTCTGTGGATTAATGGTGGCTCTTTTTTTTCGGCCTCGGTAACTTAATGGTCAGGGTTGCAACCGGAGTTGTTTTCTTCATATCACCATGCAGCAGGACTGAACGTTAAAACTGTCAAGTTCCATATCCTCCCACTAGCATGATGTGAATGTTTGGAAAGGAAGTGCAGGCTCCGGTGTTGACCTGCTTTACCTTACCGAGTATCAAAATTATGAGGTCCGTCGCTAACACTACTGTTATGGCTTCTAAAGCCCACATTTATGCAGCACACACTCTTGATTTCTACTTCAGATTTATTTCCTCGCGAGGGATGAGATATAGTTAATATAAAATCCTTTTTCTTTAAGTCTTTTTTAATTGATTAATTTATGCTTTTGTTTATTTGTTTTATCTTCTTAGATTTCCTTATTTTAGAGTTATATCAAGAATGATTGGATGTATTATGCTTTAGAAGGAGTAATAAAGTAGAAAAGGATAGTAACGAGAGTGATTGAGTTAATAACGAGAATGTGGCAACTGCTGATGGGGAGGAAGAAGAAGTCAATAGGTTGGAGGGAGAAGATGATAGTACGGTAGGAGAGAAAGTTAACAGGTGTGCATAAGTGGTTGTTTATTGGCTGACCCATAATTTTATGTTACAGAATTTTACTTCATTAATTCAGACTTATTTAAATTCTAATTATTTAAAATCAATTTTTTACGTTTATTGTTTTATTACATTTTTAATAGGTCGATACATGTTTCAATATTGTATTCGTTGAAGTTATTGATAACCTTACATGATCTTCAGTTTACCATTTTTTGATCTTAAAGAATAAAAATAATTATTTTATTTTTATTTAAGTTTTAAGCATTTTATTATAAATGGGCTGACAAAGTAGATTAAAGTCACTCATATGTTAAATGATGATAATTCAAGAAATAAATTTAATATAAATAATCCTGTTAATCCTACTATTCTGCTCATATTTAATGCACGCATGTAGTGTTCGTTCAATAAATCCGATTTAGAATATTATCATTTCAAGCAGTAAATGAAAGAAGTCTATGGAAACAACTCAATAAATTTGGAATTGAAGCTTACCTTTATTTGCAATTCGGACAAAAATATATTTTACATGAGATTTGCAAATAGGTTTCTTACAACTATAGTACAACATTTTAGTTTTGACATTATTTGATGGGCAGAACTTGCTCCTTGCACATTTTTTTACACATTGAAGTATTTTCAGCAGATCCTGAGGGTACGATTTTAATTTTTGTCTGTATTATTTTTACAACTTAGCGTCCTCATATCATGGTAGGGGTTGTCTTCCTTCAAAGCATGGAAAAATTAGGGATTTCTCTAATTCTTCTAAGAACAGCCTTCGTTTCATCATTTTTTCCCATTAACATACATTTGCTTTTTATTGAAGTCTATAGGATAAATGCATTGTAAACAGAAGAAACAAGTATGTTATAAAATACTATCATGGGCCTTCGATTTGTTTTTCTTTTACAAAAGTATGTGTTCAAAAGTTGTTCAAGAGTACACACTGCCCTTTTAGTTACATTATAATATAATATCATTTGTAGGATTTTATTAGGTATGATGCTAACGTCTTAATCAAGATGCTACATGCTCATAAAAAAGATATTCTTGTTCTTTTTTTTATATAGATTACAATTGTTATGTCTTCAATAAAATAAAATGCTGAACTGTGCACTTTTTTGTTTAACATTTTTTCTGGAAGTTCTGATTTTTTTTTTCTAATGGGGCAGGCAATGTCATTTAATGTTTTAAAAGAAGTTTCCCAAGTTGTAAGATATGGAAAATTATTACATGCAGCATTGTGTCCAGAATACTCATAAGTAAGATCATTCACTACTCGCATTTCCTGATTTTTCTGTGCCAGTTATCCTCGTTATTTTTATGTAAGCAATTGCATTTTCAGTACAAAAGAAATTTTAATGTAACATAAAGTCAATATTCGAATACTATGGTCAGATGACTTACTGTTGAAAAGAGATCAGCCACGAATCCCTACTAGTTGTTCATCTAAAGTGTTAAGAAACAAAAAAATTTAAGTTTCTCATTTTAATTCAGAATAGGTTTGTAATTATTCGTTAAGAATATCAAAATTCGAGTCACCTTTTCTGTCGTTCCGGAGAGCTGGTGCAGTAAAGCTTTCTTTTGTGGCAATAAAACTGATTATCCATGAAATAAAACTGAACTCTCTTCTAAATAAAAATATGTATTTACATTAATTACAAAACTACAACAGTTACACATAGCGCTATAAAACACAACATAGCAAACAGAGAGCAAAATACGTTCTCTCGTTCCTAGTCTTCTCTGGCGGGAGTCACGTGGTTTCTGCTGAAAATGTTTACAGTTTTGAACATAAAGTAACATCTTCATTCGAATAATACATTTTTGTTAAAATTTCTACCCTATTCTCCCAAATATTTTGTACATCAATTAATTTATCCACATGACTTCTTTCTTGACGAATGGATTTATTATCAAAACGAATAACTCTCGAAATGGTATAAAAGTTTTCGAGGGGCATTGCGCACGAAACATATTTCTGCTTGTATCTTCATCCCTCAAGCTTTTCGTTGATTCTCGATATGATTTGTAAACATCAATTAATAATAAAAATCCAATATATGCTGGAAAAGTATCACTTTTAGTATATTTAAATTCTTTTCCTCCATCAGTATTTGTCATTTTTATGATTTCGTTTTGAATTGTGGAATTGAATACTGTCTGAAATGCACTTTTTACATTTGCTGTCTTTGCTGTTGCATATCTTGTGACACTTTGAGTAGTTTTTATATTATTAGCAGATGTTAATCGACTAGAACATGGAATCGTATCCAATTTCCACTGTATTTCATGTTTCTGGGATTAAATATACTGTATACTATGCATTTGTGGATTATCAATACCGAAATCATTGTCAGAACTGTCATTTTCACTTTCACTAGTATAATTTTATACACGGATACATTTTCCTTTTCTCTGTCAGAGACTTTAATTAGCTTAGATATATCATTGTCACTCAATTTCCTAGAATTCATATTTTCTTCATTTACATTCAAAGGCACAACATATTTGCAGCCTGTTAGAAGTAGCAAAATGGAATAAGAAAAAGAAACACTGTAACAGGTACGAATAATTTGGTTCTTAGGTAACTGTGTGACATTGGGCTATTCGCGGTTTCTCTTCACTGACCTTGAGGACTTCTATTTAAAATTGATTGCTTTTGCTAAACAACCTTTTACCAACCAAAAATGAAACGTGAATATGTAAAGATAGAAAGCAGGTAGAAATTAAGTGAAGCGGGAGAGTTAAGAAATATATAAACTCCGACTGAAAGTCGCGATAGAGTGGTTGAAGGAGGAGTTGAAAGAGGTGGAAAGAGAGGTTGAAGTAGGTGATTGGATTAAAAGTTGAGTAAGTCAAGATATTTAGTTATTCCAGTGTTCAACAATTGTTCCAGAGTCTGAGTTGCAGTCGAGGAAGGCTTAGTGGTAAGAGTCTGTTCGATTATTATTGGTGGGTTGAGTTAAGGTAATAAAATCCTTGCCCGGGAGAGCATTAATAATTGTTGTTATATTAACTAGAAGTTAATAAATTACGTAATTATTGTTCTAGTGTCTCTTTGATTGACTTATTGAATCTTGGTGTTTAATCATTGAATTTAGTTATGGCGCAGGAGGCAACCCGGAATGGTCAGGCGTTACAACTGTGTTAACCTTTCGACCCTTTATGTGCTCTTCTGCCACGTGATCAAACACAGATGAGAACGAAACAGTTCAATAGATTATGACATTTATCGTTATTATTTTCTGTAGATTTATTCCAAACAAATACGAAAGTGAATAAGTAACATAAGTATACTAACGAATCGAGACATTATGATCGAACACTGCAGTGAAAATAAATTGAAAAATATTTCTTAGAAATACTAATAAACATGAATCCTTCTAGGACCACATATTTATAATATTTACCAACGAAGTTATGAAACTTTATGAAAATGTTTTTGTGCTATTTTTTCTTGTAAATTTATAAATTTTTTTGGTTCAAATAGATCCGAACCGAACAACAGGATTAAAGTTTTACCTGTTAAATTATGAGCAAATCTGATAGAAACATGTTACATTGATTTGTTATTTAGTGGGAACAACTTAAATAATTGTTAAATAATACGTAGGTCATCTATAGTTAAATATATTTGGGAGAAAAATTATTTAGCTTTGTATATTAACATTTTTTTCAAATAGAAATCCCTTGAATAAAGTAAATTTAGACAGAGCTTGGTTGCAACAAAAACGGAACCAAACGTAATCAAATTAAAACGAATTCGACAATTTTAAATTCTTTTGTGTCTTTTCTTAGACCATATCATATATATACATTATAAGGCCATTTTATATAAATACATCCTTATTTTAAGCTAAAGCTTCTGCACCAATCATTGCGAAAGAAGCTATTAAAAAAAAACCTTCAAAATTTACTTAATAAAGTACATTATTGTAGAAAACTGTATTTTTAAATGAGAGAAATATACTTAGGAATGTATTGAAGGATTTCAAAAAGCTTCTTTATAGGGAAATTATGTCTGTATAGTTAGCACATATTCTCCTCAATACACACAAAAGCACACATTTCGATTTAATTTAGAGAAGTGAGAGCTAAAAAGGAAAACCAAATCTAAAAAAATAAGCAACAATCCATTGAATTATTTTTATATATTGTTTAGTAACACATGTGACATTATCTTCATTTGTAAAAAAATTCTAATACATTTTAAACACACATAATCAATTTTAATGGAGATATTAAATATTATAAGCAAGTAATTAGCTAGGCGAACTAGAGAAGATTATCTGAGAGAACCATTTGAAAAACTGTACTTCTGTAGCCATAACTACTTTATTAGTTTTCTAATTTTGACAATACTTGTGTTGTTCCTGAATGATAGATGTTTCCTCCACGTAATGCATTCATTAACTATTGACAAAGTCATGTTTCTTTTTCGAGTACTTATGTTAAAGTGTGACTAATTCAGGCAAAGTCCATTGAAAGGGAATTCTGGTGACTGTTGTTGACTCCAGAATTTAATTGCAGATTTAAATTCATCACCTAGGTGAAAGATATTCTTTCATTTTTGGGGAGGAGTGAGAGACATAAGGTTCTTGTTGGGTTCTTTGATCCCTTTCTGCTTCAACATTTTTTCTACATGGATCGGGAACAAAGAATACGAATACCTTTTGTTGAGATTCCAGTATATTTTGAAATTTGAGGAAATGGTAGTAAACAAAAAAAAAGTTATGATAATATTGAAGCATTATTTTTCAACAAAGTCTCGTATAATAACACTGAAAGTTTTAAGTTAATTTTATTTTGTAAGTTGATATATAAGTGGGGCAATAAGGGTTTCAAATAAGTCAAACACACTTTAAAATACTAAAAATGTATTCATGTTAAATTTCTTGCTTTATAGAAAAAAGTTTTGTTTAGTGTTCTTCTGAAGAATTCATTATCTACAATTGAATAATTTCACCATTGCACGAATTAAAATAACTGAGAGAATATATATATTTTTATAATAATCAGTTTTCAGTTTTAAAGAAGAATTTTGGCGGCTATTCCACAGCTTATACTCGATTTGAGCTATACTCCCCCCTTTTGTCTTAGAACACGTTCTCGTTACATGCATGTTTCTTGTGAATCTCCAACAACTCCAAATGTCGTAGCGACTAAACAATATTACTTATAAGACATTATCTCATTTTTATGCTTTGAAATTTTGCATTGTTTGCACATAATGCAATTTTGCTTGTTTTTATAGACGTCTCAATAAAATTATACAATGCATTATTGAAGTGAGTATTTTAGAGGAACTGTAATTTTTAAATAATATGAAACGACAAAGATTGCCTGCATGAAGTTGAAGAAAATTTTTTTCAATATATCACAATAGCACCATTGAAACATTCATTGTAAAATAATTAAAATAATACCTTTTTTCCAGCGACACTTGTGCACAAGGAATAATCGTATTCCTATTCCAAAAACTGTCAAACCACTAAAATTATATTTTATGTACAGGATTTCTCAGTACAGAAATTTAAGCATGAATACAACTTCATAGTAAATTATATACATTACTGAAAATATAAAAAAAATATGTATACCTTTATACAAGAAGGATAATATAAACTACATTTAGCAGTGAAAGTTTCTATTTGAACCACTTTGTAGATTTCCTCGTACCGCATGAGGTACAGGGGAAATTTTTGTGCTTTCGGTGATTTGCCTGTATGTGGTGCAGATATTAAATTTTCATAGCACACATTTCTGAGTATCAAATATAATAATAGTTTATTTTTGATACTTAGATCACATTACTGATTCACAGAAAAAAATTATTCTCTTTTTTTATCTACTTTTTCTGCTATGATTCATTTTGAAGCGTGCGCTTCCCTTTCGGTATTGTATATTACATTTCGTGAAAGTTTCGTTTATATAAGCTTTGAAGGAAACTGTTGTATTTTTATTAGCTTACAATAAAAATAAATAACTGGGCATTAAATTTTTATTTTATGTTACATATTTTGTTACCCTACATTAGTTATTACTTTACTTTAACCTAAATTTTTGTATGAGTCAAATATAGATGATTAAGACAACAGAAGCAGTTCTCGTCCCAATTTAATCACTGCTATTTCATAAGCGAATGCGAAAGATTTGATGATGATGAAGAAGAAATTTCGGGTGAGGACTTAGAAAAGTTCTGAAATTTGTGAAACAGATGTGAAAATTCTTCCAACTGCTCCACCAAGGTTTCCAATTCCTTAAATTAACACCATTAGCATGAATCACTCATTAATTGAATAAAATATCAAATTTTGGAAAATACATTAACAATTCATAGCAGCTTGTGTGAAAGAATCCAAGAGAAAAGGGGGTAGGAAATTATTTTTGTAACTATCAACTCTGTTTCTTTAATCTTCATCACCCAATCATGAAGTATATATATATATATATATATATATATATATATATTCGGTAACAAAATGTATACATTTTGGACATTACTTTTTTTCTTGAACTGCTAATTGGTTAAAAACTATTTATCTGCACAAACACGTTCTCTCAATTATATTCTCGATGATGAGAAAATGGGATTTACATTTAGGTGGAGTGGTGCTCAATGAAGCGCCATCCTCATTTCCCTACAAATCCCTTCAATAATGGCTGCTGGGGGAACCGCATCACAAAAGACTTAATAACGAGAAGCAATTAACCCCATCATTAATTTTGTATCAGCTCCCGTTGCCCCTCGAGTGGTTTCGAATTAATTATCGACACCTTTTTC
>BMAW01007827.1:326508-367452 GCA_019974015.1 Nephila pilipes | reverse complement strand
TATATAAATAAATTAAATTCTGTATATAAATAATTTTGGAAGCATTATCATTTTTGCTGGCAATCTTTTTTTTTTTCAAAAGTGTAAAAATTTTAAAATCACATTATGGCCACATCAACACGGGATATTTGAAGTCCATTATCATTAAACGGCACGATAAGTGAACCGGAATTTAAAATATTATTATAAACTTGTGACGGAATCCAATTACAAGTGTCTTCTATCAGCTTAAATGTTATTCTAATCACATGATCTAAATGTCAACTTAAGTTTAAGGACACGCCAAGCAAATAAAATAGTCTTTTATATCTAAAATATAGTCTAATCCTCTAACAGGGGAATACTCTCCTACAGTTTATTTTCTCCCCTCGGCAGTAATATCAAGTTCTATACAGAATCTCACTAAATCCATTATACACTCCAAAATACTTCCGCACACATCATACTTATACTTTTTTGTTACCATAATCCTAATATTATTCTCACATTTCTGCTTATCTTCCTCTTTTTCGAATTCGTTCAATATATTTGAGGTTTTCCTCGCCAGTATATGATTTTTGTTTCTTTTACAATATTTCGATAATGTTACTAATTATTACAGAAATCATATACACATTGACAAATCTTTATAGGTCTTAACATTTTACCAATACAAAATGTCTGAATGTACGTCTAATCTTCTTCACCTCGAGATCTTGGAAATAATCTGATACAAAATATAATCAAAACAGGAATACTTCACATCTCGAGATATTTTGATTCAATTATATAAAATAGAGAAAAAAATATTACTATCTGCTATTAACAAGAAGTCATGACAACAAATGAATAAAATGTTAACTTGTGTTCCATAAAAGAAATCTCACGTAACTATATCTACGAGTGACATCACAAACGATTACTTATGGATCGAGCCATAGTAAAAACACGTGTAAGGCTGACTCGCATGTTACTCAACGGCTTGTTAGCTGCGCGCAAATATAATATGATTAAAGTAAAAATGCATCTATGTCTTAAAGATAAAGCTAAATAAAACTACTTACACGTATCGTCAATTCTTGTATTATGTAAATATTTGTGTTATAAAGAGCTGTTACACGTTCAACATTTTGATACAAATTTGTTGAAATAAATATGATGCACTCATTGTCATTACGAATATCTAAAAAAAAAAGAAATCATTTAGATTTGTTTAAATAATTCTTTTAAAGCATACAGTATGCAGTTTTGGAATTTGAATAATTTAAATCAGTTTTCAAGCAACAAAAGTTTCGCTGTATCCATTGACAGCAAGAAATCGGCATGAGCTAATTTAAAGAAACTATATATTATTTAATAATTTCATTTAATTTTGGTTCTACATTACACTTTTTTATGTAGTTGAGATAATCATATAACTGATTTTCTGTTGTTAAATATTTTATTAACTTTTATATACGGCAACAGGTTCTCGAATAAATAAATTGTCGGAAACTCAAAACATAATTAAAAAACAATGATTTCAAAAACAGACATTAAAAAAATCTACATAAAGTATAGATAGAGATGCTACTACACTCCTATTTATAGAAATTCAATGTCAGATTTAAAGAATTAGTAGTGGTATAATTTAAAATACCACTGCACTAACAATTGACAAAATAAGTGAAAATTAAGCTTAAATGAAAAAAAAAAAACATTTGATAGGATTCAATGTGCTGAATTCTGCAATGATGGCTTTTGAAAGGTTAATAGAAGCCGGAGGATATGTTTTACCGTGTATAATGTTGGGAAGTCTTAATAAGTAAAAATTATGATTACAATAAGTTATTTTTTGCAGTAATTAAAATTTACAATACCCAGGATAATTAATGCGGTTACTTTAATTTATGACTTCCTGAAACCAAATAAACCAACACCAATAGCTGTAATTTGCCTTAAGTACGTGAAGATCAATAAATACGCAGAATAAATTTTATATCCAGACACCTTGGTTATTTCTAAATAATGATTAAAACTTAATATGATAACCCCTCATACATTATGTTACTAAAACAAGTGAGTGTTATCTAACCTTTCAAAAACAAAAGCAACTTTAACAAACCTTTCCGAAGTAATCATCTAACGATTTCGAAATAAAGACACGAAAAAGGACTGTTTTCATCTTCTGTAGAACCCAAAATAAATTTGAGAAGTTCCCCAGAATGATCTCCGGACGGAAAGTGATAAACGAGAACCGTATATCCGTCGAACTTTTCAAATCCCTCGGCGTTTCGAAGAAGTGTCTGAAAACTGAAAGGAGAACCAGGTGCACCCCGTCGCTAACTTCAAAGAACTCGAAGAAATAGGCGCCGGTTTATCGTGAAATATGCATGGGATCAGGCTTTGATGGAGAGCCCCGCGTTTTCTGTACTCTGTTGTGATTTGTCTTTCCTTCTGATTGCAAAACCGTTCTTTTATTTTATTTTATAAAAGAATGTTTCATGTTAGGCTGCAAAAAAGATATAATCATGAACTAGGAGATATCGTAAAATTTTAATTATTGAAGTAGTAGACTGAAATAATTCGCAATACGGAAAAGACAAATAGCAATCTGCTTTGTTCTACATTGACAGCCGTCGAAAAGTCAAGAAACGTTGGGAGAAGTGTGTTAATCTGGATGGAGACTATGTAAGATAATCTTAAGAATAATAAATAAAATTAAAAGGTTTCTAGGTTATTTTTAGGTTATATATAGGTTATTTTTAGGAATGAATCAAGACTTTACAATGTCCTCTATTAAAATTTCTTAATGATATTCGATAAACTAAAATGACCTAAAATTCATTTTTTTTTATTTAGTGGTATCCTTTGAATTACTATATTTTGATCGGTATATAAATTTTATGTATACCAAAATTAGAACTTGGAAAAAATGTAACTGAAAATTGTAAACAAAAAATCTGAAGACTAAGTTACTCTTTTTCTAAGTAAACAACTTGATACTATTTTGTTTATTGGTAACTTTTCAAATACTGATTTTATTTTGTTTTAATTGCTACTGTAACGTTTTACAGTCCTTTGTAACCTCTAAAATTTTCAATGTAATCGATTTATTGCTTATATCTCATAAGTGTGTGTATGCAAATCAAATTAAGGCAGTTAATATTTGCGGTTTCACTCAATTTGGGTGATTATATTCATCATATGTTCTCATACAAATATAACAATATGATATTACATGAAGGAAAACTTTTCAAAAACAGTTTGATTTATTTCATGTTAATTATTATATTGTAGTTTAAAATTTGTCTTCTTTTTTATTTGGTGGATATAATACTCTGAAAAAAAAACGATTTTAATTAATAAAATATGATCTAATATTTCTATGAAAAATGCATTTACTTCTAAGAAAAATATATAGCCAGGTCTTGAAAATGAATTTAAATTTAATTCAAACATATAATGATAACTTAATTTATAAATGTGGTTTTCTCTCAGTTAGTATTTTTTCAATATATCCGTGAAATTAAAATTTTGTATCTCTTTCACAAATATTAACCAATAATTTCCATTTTTTTTCTGTTTGTTTTTTCTGTTTGTAGTTAAAATTAGGAACCTATTTTATAGTAAAATGGATGTTTCTTTAAAAATAATGGAACATCGGGGGTTTGTCAAAATTTAACACACATATCAACATTTTATTGTTTTCTTCAAAACTAAAGAAATTATTGTGAAATCATACGATCACCAGTTTTTTTAAATATCCTTGAAATATTTAAAATATTTATATTGACATATTAATAAATACGGGAATAATAGAATTTAGAAATTTTCTATTCTTATGTAAGTTTTAAAAATTGTATCACCTACATATACAAATTTTCACCTGGAATTCTTAGTTTGAATAGAAATGCAATATAATTGATCGACTGTTATTTAACGCATTAATACGAGTCTGATTGCCGAGGGAACTCGTAATTTTGAGCACCTGTCAAGTGGCGAGGATGACACCTGAGCTAGCACATCGTTCTCGAAACTTCTACACCAGACAAGCTGGAACACTTTAGATTTAATGTGAATCAACTCCACTACATTACGGGTTTTTTCAAAAATAACAAATTAATTCTCAAAATGATGTAATGCTAAAGGAGGTAATTTCATGCCTTTCTATATCTCCGTGATGTTAAAAATATGACCAAATTCAATGGAGATTTCTTAGAAAATTAATTGATATTTACAGTCAAAAATTTATGTTTGAGCTTTAAATGAGAGAATTATTTAAATGTTTAGTACATTTTTATTACATTTTAATAATCAGCATAAGTGTATGAACTAATAAATAAATATGTATTTTAATACACAAAATAAGGAGCATTGATACATGCTTTAACCTGATAATATTTTTGATTATCTTTTTTTGACAAAATCAGTCATTAAAATAATAATAATAACAATGCGATAAATGCTCACGTAATTTGATGACTAAACACTCAATCAAATTCTTAAAATTATTCCTTAAACTTGGTCATTTTTAACATTACCGATATGGGAAAAATGGTTCTTGACCTTCATGATCTCCTTAAATACATAAATAAAAAAAAAAATTCAAAGTGTACCTAGTCGTCTTAAAATTCAAGCTTTGTTTTGTAGAATTTCTCAATTTTTACAATCATTTAATTATATTTAATTATTATAAAAGTATCATACTTATGTTTATATCTTAAAAAATCACGTTAATTTTTTTACATTAACGAACTACAATTGTGCTGCTTTCATATTTATAAGCTTTGAAATTATTACGAGTTTCCTTGTTCTTCAAATTCTTCTTGCTTCCTTTTAGTTCTAAATAAAACAAAGAAGTATTCCCTCATACGCAAACCTTTATGTTTGAAAATTTATTCGTACAAGAAATAAAAGAGTCTTTTAATTTAAAAAATGTTTTGGAGCTGAATATCTCGACACATTGCGCATATAGTTTTAAAACAGTAACACAAATGAAAAGAAAATATGTTGCAAAAAATTATTAATAAAAGATCAGCAGAGTAAGAAGTGAAAATAGTTAATATTATATACCCTATTTGTACATCTTATTTTTTACAATGTGAAGAAATAACATTATTATTTTTGTTTGGTTCTATTTTAAATTGAGAACGAAACAAAATATTTAATTCTTTCTACGAAATTATATTTAAGACTTATTATGATAAAGTTTTAAAAAACAATTACGAAACATCGCTTTATACGAAAATTCACACGGTGTTGTAAACTGAGACATACGGAATTAAATTAAAGCCAAATAAATGGAAATGCAGATATGATTCTCATTTTTCAATGTTTGAAGAGAAACATTTGACTTACAAAACAACAAAATTTATTCATCCTGTATTTACATTTCTGACAAAACATGAATAAATTTTGCAACTATGTTCTCGAATTTCATATATTGTTTCATTTTCACTGTAGAAATTTGTACTTTTTCGAAAGAAAAATCCCTACATTATTATATTAATGTTTATTATTGTAATTCCTATATAAAGTCTAATTAAATTTGAAATAAATTCCTCCTTCAGTATTTGTTAAAGATTCTATATTTCAGTTCTTAATATTCTTTCATTGCGTTAAATTGAGACGTGTGCGTATTAAATGTAATTTTTGATAGGGTGATAATTTGTATTATAACCACATTGTATTGTGATTCGCACAATACAATTGAGAAGCAGCACGAAGGAAATTGGCGATGGATCTCGAAATTTTGAGCTTCAATCAAGGGATAAGGACGGCACCTGAGCTGGTATTTCTCACTCCAAACTTCCACACTAGTCCACGGAAGATTTTGGGAAGAAGTAAAGTGCATGAGCCCTGTTACACAGCCGGCCTTTAACGTGGTCTTGGACCCACAACTTCACGTAAACAATGCCAATAGCCAATCCGCGACCGTCACCACTTATTTCCTGCTGCTCTCTTATTATACTCAGAGAAAATATAACTTGTTTTAAATATATTCAATATGTAAGGAAAATAACACTAGTTCTCTATATACAATCTATACCCCAAAAAAAAAACGGCGCACCAAGGAGGAGTTGTCCGATGGAGAAAAAAATTGACTGATAGAGACATTATGTACAGAATGGAAAAAAATTTAAATTTTCAGAAAAATTGTATGATTTATTTCCGACTTACAAAGTTACAAAATAGCAAGCTCAATAAGTTAATGACTCTCCTCTAGCCTGGATGCAAGCTGCCACATGACATGACCTAGAGTGAAAAAGCTCCTTGATGGTCTGCGGTATTTCTTGCCAACTTTGCTGCAATTGTTGGGTTAGGTCAACAACATTCCCTGGTAGATGCAGTCGCCTTCCCATCATGTCAAAGACATGATCTATTGAAGAGAGATCTGGCTAGCTAAGGATGTAACAGTTCACAGCATCACGTGCCGCATGTGGTCTGGCACTGTCTTGCTGAAAAATATGGCCAGGGTACTGCAAAAGAAACGGTAGTAAAACAGTTCTCAGAATGTCGTCGACGTACCGCTGTGCTGTAAGTGTGTCTCTAATAAGTACTACAAGAGTCCGGGTATCAAGAGATATGGAACTCCAGACCATAACTTCTGGTTCAGGGCCTGTTTGGCTTGCTATATTGAAAGCAGGATCGGCACTCTGCTCTGGGCGTCTCCACTCACGTCTTCGATGATCGTCAGGACAGCGTTGAAATCGAGATTTGTCGCTAAACAAGCTCGACAAAGTGTAGTAATCGACGCATCGCTTAGACCCATATGACGAGTGATTCTCCAATTTGCCCAAACTGCCTCTTTTAATCTAATGATACGACCTCATTCAAACTCTGACAGTTGCTCGTAATGAGTCCGAATCCTGCTGAGAGGTATTTTTTTAGTCATGGAAAGTTATCCTAATGCAATGCAACAGAAAATTTGATCATTAAATTGAGAATCGCTTCTTATATACACCTGCTCAGTGAGCAGTTCTGATGCGCAGTAGCTCCTGCTTTTCTTTCATTGGAGACCAAATTTGAATAATTTACATATTCCGTTCAAATGTCATTTAATATCAAATTTCATTACTATATGGAGCAATATCCTTCTAGGTGCGTCTTTTTTTGTTATAGTATGTATATATATATATATGTATGTATGTATGTGTGTGTGTAAATATATATATACATACAGTGAGGGCCTATAAAGTAATTACAAAATTTAAAAGTCCATTCGATTAGACAAAATATGAAATAATAAATTTAAAGGTAGAATGCGTGATACCTCAACTAATTTTTAAAGCCGGCTTTTGTCGTCTGCGTACCAACTATCGAAGCTATTTTGAGTTGCTGAGAAAACATTGTCCACAAACCTTCGTTTTCAGATGGAGCGAATTGATAACATTACATTTTTTTACAAACTAGAGGAGTAGAGTATGGTTTGAATTGAGAAATAATTCCATAACATATCTTAGTCTTAAAATTTCGTGTGTCAGTTTATTGAATAAAACTCTTCTACCAAAGCGATTAAATGCTATTTGAGTTCACCATTCACTCAATTTGTCAGGCAAGGATTGAATTCTTTTTGGCAAGCATTGGTTTTAATTTTCATGCATTTTCTACTCCTGTATATATTTACTTTAATTTGCTTCTGTTAGTTTAGTATTGGAATTATGTAACAAAAGAGTTACGGTTTCGATATGAAATCAAAGACAGGGTAGATTACCTTAATCTTCAGCAATACATTCGATGTAAATCGAAAAGATTCTACTCATTTAACGCGCTTTGGACTTTTTCAAAACCTTTTGCAAGAGTCTCAATTGGAACCGTTTCATTAATCCACTTACTACTTCAATAATCGTTTAGCATGAAACAATTTAACATCATCTTTCAACATATCTTAAATGTTATACAAATTATGTTTTCTGGCTTATTACATCTGTGACGGGCCCGCTTCATTATTTAGGATTTGATTCATTTAAATTATTTACATAATTGATAAAAATAATTAGAAAGACAAATACTTTAGCTATTTTTATCCTCGTCTAAGAATAATGAGGAAATATGAGCTTGTATTACAAATGTAGAGTGGAAACAAACACGCCGGCTCAACGAAAGTTGAATTGAAATCCAATGTTGTATGTTCTATAATTTTACTAACCGTAAGATCCTTCTCAGGATTTAAACACGTCCAATCTCTCTATCTCATCAAAATCTTTTACACTACACAACTATATAAAAAACAATGCGTACTGACATAAGTCATTGTTTATTCACACCAGAGGTGAAATCAAATAACGTCATAGGTTAACACCAAGGGTTGTTTGAAGTGATAAACGCGGGAGTTCTAGGTAATCGGTTCACCGGGAAAACAACTTAAACTTAGAGCTTCAAAAACCAGTTTTATGACAAATGAGAGAACCGGATTTTCGATCTTATCGACTGGGTGGAAATTTAACGAAATTTGCCAAGGAAACTGTAAAGTGTTACAACATTGGAAGGAGAAAAAGAGAAAAAGCACAATTTTGGAGTTGTACTGTTAGTAATTACTTACTATTCCACAATGAAGATTGAGTTAGAAAAAGCATTCACATCGTCAGGTTTTGAGAAGCTCTTACTCGTATTTTCCGTTAGCTAATCTTAGGGTTAATTTAATATTATGTTTGATAGGAGAACTTCACCTTGTGAAAGAACCATAATTTATATAAATTACCATTATTATATTAGGAAGTACAGTGAATAGAAAATAATCAAATAGAGAAATAGGAAACATTCGAGAGAGTAAGAAGTACGAATTTCGTAAGCGCACAATATTTGTGAATGTGAAGGAGATCTTGTTAGATTAGACACTTGACTTGGATCCAGTTTACAAGTGCTTATTGCTGATTTAGATACCATTTTGCTGTTTTAATATGATAAGAGTAATTATGAATCACAGTCTAATTTCATTCACACACGGTAGTTGTGATCCATGGTATCTAAAATGTGGTTAAGTGAATTGTGAGTCACAGTATTAAAATAAATTGAATGGTAATATACACTCCATCACCGATTCCGAAGAATAATTTCTGGGAAATGAATATTTGCGTTAAATTACAGAGTAATAGGTTAATTTAAGAAAAAAAATTATGGTCATTTATGATATTTTTACGTCTGTATCAATTGTTATTAATCTAAACTGATGAAGTTTATCCTCATTTTTCAAACATTCATAAAGTGCAAATTCAAGTAAAAAATGTTCTCTGGAAACTTACACTTATCTCTCTCATTTTCGAATCCACTCGATAACGTTGAGGTTATAAGCTTTCTATTTATATTTACACTTTTCTGATATTATTCATCCTTATTGCTGAAATCATTGATACAAGAGAAAAAATTTATAAATCTAAGTATTTAACCAATACAAAATGGATGAAAGTACAACTAATCTCCTTATCCGCGAAGATCTAGAAAATAATTCCTAAAAAATAATTCAAAGGGGGAAATGTTACTTTTCGAGAAGTATTAATTCTTATATATGAAATAAAAAGAAATAAATGTACTTACATCTGCTTACAACAGGTTGATCTTTATTTATTTAAGGTTAAATAACAAATTAATTTTAATTAGCTATCCGAACAAAAGAATAATCTAAATCTTATATACACCATGATGTCCGAGATTAATATCATAATCAACTGCTTATCGAGGGAACCGTGGTCATGATAGCTTAGGGGAAACGTCCACACAGTCATGATCGGTGATGTTTTCATCGACTTCTGCGACCCGGTCTTGATGCCACAAGATACATTGAGTAGAGGGCTGATACACTTGAAAATTGTAGTGCTCCGATGTCTTTTCATTCGAGTGTTGTGGAAATTTGGAGAAGGAGATGTTAGCTCATAAGCCATCATCGTCACTTAACAAAGATTCAGAAGTATGAGGTCCATCACTAATAGCCTTCGTTTTGCTTTTCAGTGCGATGTTAAGAAACATTGATATCACAATCACTCATGTCAAAGATCTGTCTACCCCCAAAAATTTATGTTTAGCATCGCTAACAGCTAACGAAAAAATAAGCCTTGATCTCATCAATAAATACATTCGATGAATTTTTTTTTTTTTTTGATATTTAAGATGGATTTGGAGAATCAAAGTTGATATACTCGAAGATAATTTAGTTTCCTATATAAACTTTGATTCAAAAAGGCTGAGATGTTAGTCTTCTTACAACTTTGAAATAATATTTACTCCGTATCCTTCTATTTTAGCAGACAAATTTTCAGTGACAACTTAAATGAGTTACTTTATCATCAAACGTGACAAAAATGTAATGTTCCAAAAAAAGTAATTAGTAATTGTAAATTTGCATTACTCATGACATGAGATGAGTATAGAATAAGGTTTAGTAAATATATATTGAGAAATCAAGGAATTCATAGGAACAATATATTTTTCGGAACAATTATAGGACGTTTTATTAAACGCTTATACCTTACTCAGACCCCTTTGCAAGAAGTCTACTTGAATCGGTTCTAGGAATTTGAAGTCAGGGAAGTAGAAGTTTTAATATAATAATTATGTAAGGACACTTAATTAACCACACAACATTGTTCGTTTCTTTCAGTATTGCTTATTAAAAGTCGGAATCAATTAGTTAAAATTTTGTGATTGATTAATATTGCGTCACTACTATATATCTTGATCACAACGAAGACAATTTGCAACAAGGTTAATTGGTAGTCAAAATTAGGCAAAGATTAGTTATATTTAGATTCATTATGCTTTCTATAAGTACAATTTAATGCCAAAAATAATACTAACTATATTAGCAAGTTATTTCTTAGCTCTCAGTTGGTTATTAATCGTTGAAGTATATATGTATGTTGTAGCAATTGCCATTTATTATTAAACACCCTTGACATCTTAAAGTCTAATTAAATAATGAATAAGTTCTAAAATAAATTGGAAGAGACACTAGTAAAACACAGCTTACTTTATTAACTGCACAGATTAGCACCTCAAATCCTTCACATAACATGCTTTACTCTTATTCTTAGCTTATAATTAAACAATAACTTACTAAGTCACTCTCTCCAATTGAAACACTTCTCAATTACAACAGATTTGACTCTCATAATTTTTATCAGGAGTCACTTTCATCCAATTCTACTACGAATGGTTAATAACATTAATTGACTCAATCTCACAAACATCTATCACCCTCAAGTTATCATATGTCATCCTTCTAGTTCTTTTCAATTCTATTTCCTCTACATTCATTATCCCTAATTCCCTTCTAGACACTTCGCATCTTTAGCTAATTTACCTTTCATTTTATTAGTAAAAAGTGGCAATTTTATGCAACCTAAATTCCTAAAATTCTCAAGGTTAAGGACGAGAAAATTACGAATAACCCAACTTTCCTATGTGACACGAACCATATGTCTCCATATGGTTGTCACAAATAGTTTTTTTTTTATTTAAACATATGATTAATAATTAAATAAAAAATATTTGCTTATAAAGTTCTTGACAGAAACATCATTCACCACCGTTGCACCCTCATCTTTTGCAGTCGTCTCCAATTCCTCATATATCTCATCAGCTATGACGAATCATGTCCTCATTTCTTGCAATCGACATGCCCTTTTTTCGTTGGTTCTAAGAAATATTTGTAACACAAATCTGTTTATTTTTTATTTTATACAAAACATGATTTGGAACTGATTTTGAATTTTTTTAAAACAGTACAATCATTGATAATTAATACTGGTATCATTGAGAATCCAGAATGAGCCATGAAGCTACCTCCCCAATTATGTCATGCGTTTCAATAAACAATTACAAATTCAATTTCAGCGTTGCCCGAAGTCTGACATTCGTAAGAATTTACATGCTTTAAATATTCACACTTGTGTGTCATAAGGCTCCGCTTTCGAAAATGAGTCCACGTAATTAATATTTGGCATCGATTGTTTCTACCGCTGGCTATTACAGTGACGCTTTCAAATATTTATTTCTCCTAATTAATTCGTTCTTCGATGCATTTGGAACACTTTTCATACAGATTATATTTGAGCCCGGAGCTATTTTAAAACTTTTCGCTCCGTTGCAATGGTGAAGTGACGATGTGCTTATGATGTATTAAAAGAATCTCGGTACTTATTTTTCAGTAATTTCTTGTATTATCCATTATACAACTTAAAATGAACTTCTTAATCAAAATTTCTCGGGTTCTTCTAGAATTCTTCTTACATCAGTCTTGGAGTTATCATTTTGAAGACGATTTAACTTTTGAAAAAAAATTGTACAGAAATAAAAAGATAGTATAAAATCTGATATAGCACATTTGATATACATCAATAATAAAATTGGAGTTATTTTAGAATAATTTACTAGAATCCAGATTAACACTACATGGAAAAAAGGAGGGAAACTTATTTGTGTAGCTTAAATATTAACCACAACCTATGAGGCAAGTGTGAAAGCGATTATACTTGGAATAAGAGATTTATCTTAAGGAAAAGGGGACAAAATAAACTTTCGGATTCCACCATCAAGAAAAGTGCTAAGAAAATCTCTACCATTTGGTCAGGTATTTTCATGGTGATTTGAGATTTGCGGACAAAACAAAAATGATAATGGTTTCAGAAAGAGATTTTCTCTTTTTGAGTAAAAAAAGAAGGGGAAAAAGCAGATGTGCAACTGTACAATAAAAATGATAGAAAAATCTTGCCATTTGATTTCGTAAGAAAAAGGCAATATCTGAAGATATCTGTGTGAGGCTATTGATTATTTTTTTATATTTTACTTTTGTTAAAAAACATCCTGCTTGAACAAGAACAATTGTAATTATCACTTCAGCGTTTTTAAATATAAGGCTTTATTACAAATCTAAACCAACAACAGGGGAGCTTCAAAATTTGTATAAAACCACCAAATAAATCGACGTGCACTTTAACTAGAACCCCAACTCACGTATTGTTAAAGTATGAGACCTAAATGTAAAGTAATTCTTCCTGGTCCAAAACATTTTTAATTGTTATTGAGTACTCACGACTATTCCTGCACATTGAAGTTCCATGTAATGTACAATTGCATTCTCTATGTAATGTGCAATTGACTTTTAGACATAGTCATCAAAACTTTCAGCTCACTTGCGCAAACGCCGTTGACGGGAATCCCCGTTGCAGAAGAATTCTTATATTTGTTGCCGATGCCAGGCCTTAGAAGCTGCTTTTACTTCGTCTTTAGAAGGAAACTGATGTCTCTTAAGTTTATAGTTCATTTTTAGGATAAGAGAAAGTCATGAGGAGCAAGGTAGACTGTAATGTTGTTTTCCTGCTACAACCTCATTTCTGATTGAGTCGCCATCTTCTTCAGTTCTCAGAACACCAGCAAAAATTACAGACTTAACTAGCTTTCAAATACAACCAGTAGTTTGAAAATCTGGTTCTAATAGAACATTTAAATCTATGGAGACATTATTTTTCAATAAGGTTTAGTATTGTTCCTCTTGATGGGATGTAAAACCAGTTGTACAATAAAGCCTCTTCAAGCCGGATTAAATGGTACCAGAGCCAATTGGGGATAGCGAAATTCCTGATTGAGAGGAGAATGGGAAAAATGAATTAAAATAAAAGGTATTTACTGGAATTCATGCTTATACTGAACAAAGTGATTATAAATCCTATTTACAGAAGACATACTTGTAAAAGGCTATTTTGTGAACCATAGGAATGCGCTCAAAGTTATTTTATTGCATTTTCTATCTAGGCAATGTCGCATTGTGTGCTATTTACTACTGATTATAAGACATGTGTCTAATTCTTACTGACTTTGCTCGAAATTTTTGTAAAGTACTCCTACTCCCTTTCTTTCAAACTTTTATAGATGTTAGATGATTTCTGTAAAGTCAATAATTTTTTCAGAATACGCTTGTGAAATAATAATTATAAAACAGTATCGAAATTTGCAGATCGATTCTTAAATTTAAGAAAAAATTTCCTTGATCTGGTTTATCAGGAGATCCGAGTCAAAGAGGCTCTCCTTAAAGTGGTTGTACTGTATTTAACGTATACCAGTTACTTTTCGAAACTGCAGTTTTAGGAGGATAATGACTGGAAGATAAATAAATACAATACATACATTCTTACTGTTAAAGTACTGACTCCTCCTAAAACAGAGAATATTAAATAAATAAATAGTATTCTACAATATCATTATTACCCAGGAATTTATCGATCACGATGAAGGTATTAAACTTTTCTTTAGTTCTCGATACAGACTTTCGGTTACACGAAAACATAAGATTTTATCAGATTTATCTTTAAGAAATAAGCATGCTTATATGGTTTGATGTTATACAATTTTTAAATGGAGTCATTCATGAAAACTAATTAACTAAATTTAAAATGTCATATTAAAATGAGTAGTGATTCAATTATTGCTAAGTTATTAAATAAAATTATTAAATATATCATACATGTAATAAATCATATAAAAATTGGGCAATAATGTTAAAATACCGAAGTTAAGCTAAAAATTAAAGGATAAAAATCAAAAATGAAAATAAAATATACTAAGTACAGTGATTAAATTATGTAACTAATAATATACACGAACACATAATAAACATAAATGTAATCTAATAAAATACAATAATAAAAAATTCATGTATTTAATAAGTAAAAATAAAGCCAGTAATATAAAAATATTAAAATAAATTTTGATTAAAATTCTTCTAAAATACTAAATTACTATTATTTTTATAGAGAAAAACACCACCATATCCTACAAAGCTGGAATTAAGAAAAAGGAAAGAAAAAAAAATAAAGTGGGAAATGGAGACAAAGCAATTTAAAATGGAGTTTCTGACTTGGGACTCATATTGTATATTTACTTTATGATTATGAAACTAATCTCTCATACTAAGTATAATTACTTTAATAACAAAATGGTAAGACACCAAATACTATTTTACATGCTGAAAGAATTGTCTGAAGCTCTTGAATTCAATTTTTTACTCTTATAAATTTAGCAAAACTAATTTTTCACCTTATAAAATTTTCTTTATACACTGTATGACAGTGAAATTGCAAGAACGATAAGGAGTGGCCCGAAAATTATGCAAATTTCACTGTAGACTTATATCAACAAATTATGCGAATGATGTGAAATGCGCAGTTCCCAGCGCACGTTGAAGAAGATATAAGGGAAGGACACTGCAGAGTGTTCATTTTGTGTGTGATTATCTCTTCTCGAGAT
Source organism: Nephila pilipes (assembly GCA_019974015.1). Lineage (NCBI taxonomy): Eukaryota > Metazoa > Arthropoda > Arachnida > Araneae > Nephilidae > Nephila > Nephila pilipes. Next base: position 352,254 of record BMAW01007827.1, on the reverse strand, counting down.
ATCATCGAAGAACATTTGTTCTTATTTCAAAAGGCGCGCATAATAGCAGGTAATTCCCGGCAATTATCAACAGAGGCAATTCCAGCTGACAAATGATTTTATTTGGGGAATGTTGATGGGACTTAGGCGAGAAGATATGTCCATACAGTAAATTTCAGTTGATACACACCTGGACGCATCCAATGCGCACCGGATGTGGCGAATATGGTTGAAACAAGGAAATGTGGTAAGTTTTAGGGGTGCCAGTGCATCCAGAGTGACGTCAGCCCGCGTAGATCAATGCATCCAGTATCGAACCCAGAAGCCACATTTACCTCTATTCTGCAACATGGACAAGGCACCCTGGTTGTTCCCATATCGACCAGAGCCATTTCCTGTCGATTGGTTGCTCGTGCCCTCCACTCATGGTGTTCGTTGAGAAGACTGCAATTGACTCCACAGCATAAAAACCAACTTCTGCAATCGTGTCGAGCTGGAACGATATGGACGACGGAATGGCACAGGGTAATGTTATTAGGCGAGTTACGCTATTGTTTCTCTTATAATAGTCACCGTGTTTGCGTGAGACGTTGATAACGAGACAGGTCCAATCCTACAGCAATTTCGGAACGTCCCAACGCGTGACAATGCGGTATCATAGTTTAGGGTGCAATTGCGATTGATTCCTTGTCAGCTTTACTTCGTATTCGGGAATTATGATGACCCAATCATATGTTGATGATGTTCTGTGGCCAGTGATATTCCCGTACCTTCCGGGCCAATCAAGTATCTAATGCCCTTAATCAAGAGTTTAACACCCAATCACAAACTTCTCGTAACAGCTGATATGCTCTGCAAGGTAGAATGATGCTTCCTTGGTCAATGTTCTCTCCTGATCTCTCACCACTTGAATGGATTTGAAATGTGAATGGAAGCCATTTGTAGATCCTGCAACTGCCACTTTCAGAAAACAAACTGTGGCAATTTGTTAACATGGAATGGAAAGCTATTCTTCAGGATCCAATCCATATTCTCATTCATTCTTTACCTACACATGTTGCTTCTTGTATCGCAGTTAATGGCGGTCCTACAACTTAATTAATCGACGCTTTTTTCACTCTGTATTATGCGTATTATTTTGAAATAAAGATCACTTATTATTCGTTGCTATTTTGCTGAGTTTCAACTCTTTCTAGCAACTCTTTAGTGTTGCATTTTCAATGTCGTGTAGTGTGTTCTGACGAACCATTAATCACAGATGCTGTAATAGTTTCTGGCTCAATTAACTCATTTATTTTGTTTTAATCAGTAAGTTCTTTCAATCTTTCAGATAACTGCTCAAAGTATTCTCAGGAACATGAATATTTTTTTAATTTATAACATCTTCAATACAACTGATTATTCCAGTCAATGTTGCTTTTATGATCTCAATTTTAGTTTTTCTTTACGTGACCGTATTTTATAACTTAAAAGTAAATAAATCAAAGTAATCATCAGTCTTACCAGTTCTTCCTGTGTTGTTCCTTTGTTCGATTCTCTGACACCAAAATGTAATAATTTGCCAAGCGTGGGTTTTATTTGTATGTTAGACCTAGAACTGAATGTTGACAACAGATATTTCCTATGTGCAATTTCTGTAATCCGAAATTTAAATATATTTACAGGTAGTATAATTTTCCTAAATCTTAAGTTATACAAATTAGCGTGATTTCATAATATTTTATCTCCTAAAATCTTAGTTCTTCCCCTTTCGTTTATGTTTATATCAAAATAAAAGCTACTTTTCTACAGATCGCTCACATCAGGGAGCGAAAGTGAACAAACCAATTCACTGCACATGTGAATGAACATGGTAGTCAACGTCTCACATTACCGTTCCTTTTCTTCATTTCTAATTTTTACTTTAAATAAAATAAGCAAAATCAACATTATTAGTGTCGTAAAAATGATATGAAAATAAATGCTTATGAATTATGCACTTCGAAATGTCAGTACTGTAATTACTTTAAAATTACTGAAATCGGATAATTTTATTTATAGTCATAAGAAAGGTAATTCTTTTTGATTTGTTCATTTAAAAAAATGTAATAATTATATTTGCTTTAAACAACCTATAAGAAACAACTATCAACTTAGTTTAATGACATGAAATCGAATGATGCTCATAGATAGCCTTAGAATATATTTTATAAACTAATATTGATATCAAGGTCAAAATTAAATGGTTTAGTAAAACTGTTATTTAAGAAACAACAGCAAAATTTTATACTATTTTGGTTCATGAAAAAAAGTGAACTTTCTTACGGAGTATTTAAATTTCTTGATTCTTACGCTGTATTTAGTTTATGATAAATTTTTCCATGCTAGAGACCATATTTTATTACTACATACCTTATTCTTCAAATGGATTGTCCAAATATTACATTGTGGACAATTAAAAGAACTTGCAACGTTACAGAGATAATCCAATTGATCATGCTTCTTATAACACCTTCTAGTGTCTTAAATCGTCTCTTATTTTGTATTAAAAAGAGTGTGAATACAGAAAAAATTCCCTCTCGTCCCCCGATTCTCTCCCGTATTTAAAGGGCCGTTAAAGTCTATTTTATCTTCCACCCAGAAACATGATCCGAATGTATTGTGTTTTCCCGTCTGATGGATTTTCCTTTCTTGGTATTATTGCGGTTCTTGCACCAACACCATTAAGAATTCGAAATGCTATCATTTTTCAACTTAACTTTACAAGACCAATTCATAGCACGATTGATGTACCATTGCGTTATTACTATTGGAGCAAAAGTAGTCTGAGTTATTCTAAGACAATTTCTTTTTATATGGTTAGCGGACCATATTGATCATAGGTGTATAAATAATTTGCACTACAAAAATACCATAAATATTTTTGCTCAGGGAAGAAAATGTTTCATGGCTTTGTTAAGAATTTATTAATTAAATGTTCTTCATTATCATGTAAAACTTTGAATTTTAAAGGCCACTTATTTAAAGAAATATAAAATAATGAAATACATATGAATACATTCACCTATAAGTTCGGTGGATTCTGGTAAGATAAAGATATAATCTGCGTATCAAAATAAATGTATTTTTCACATTTCATTAAAAGTTTAATTGATTACAGTTAACATATTATTCTCTTACCGGTTTTAATTAAATAATAAAACAAGACACATCATTACATGTAGTAAGTATTTCCAGAGATATATTATTATTAGAAAACTATGCTTGTTTTTTATATGCTACAAAATTTGAAAATACAGCTATTGCTTCATAAACTTGCATAAGATTGTCGATTTTTCATTTATTTACCACCGGAAGGATTCAAAAGCCCTGCACGAAAATGATTCGAAGTACAGTCATTTCTTGTAATTACATTTATAACGACAGCCTAAACGACGATTAAGTGATAGGCCTACGTATATGATTGTATATATATATATATATATATATATATATATACACATATGGGGGCGTGTGTGTAAGTATTATCCGTCCAGACAAGACACCATTTGTTGCTTCGGAGTATAGGGGACAGTTCATTGTTGACATTTACCAGTTCATTGAAGATACTCGAATATACACACATGAGCTATTTTAACTATATATATATATATATAGTTAAAATAGCTCATGTGTGTTTATATATATCATATATTAACACATGATATATATTAACTAGAAATACATCTATATAAACTGCTGTTTGTAGAAAATGCAACACCATGAAGGAATCATCAGAATCAAATGAAATTCGCAGCAAATGTCAATTATAGGATATTATGCAAATTAATAAAGTTTCAGAGCCATCGCGCGTGCGCGGCGCGCGCAGCGCCCTCTGAATTGATGCTGAAAGCGTATAAATAAAGTGCTGTAGCGGGACGTTGAAAAAAGTCTATGATTATTTGTTAGTGGCAAACGTTTAGTGAGACCTGAGTATGCCTCCACGACGGAAGAATAAGAAATTCAAGCAACTTACGGAGTTTGAACGAGGGAGGATAATCGGCCTTCGAGAAGGAGGATTTTCCTATCGCGCAATAGCAGCTCGTATGCAGCGGAACAGTTCCACAGTGATGCGAGTTTGGAAGCAGTGGACCGACGAGCACCGAACAACTCGAAAAACAGGCACTGGACGACAGAAGGTGACGTCAGAGCGCGATGATCGACACCTGCTCCGCATGGCGGTGAATGATCGCACAGCTTCCTCCAGGCAGCTGGCAGCACGTTGGTCTACTACTACAGGTGTACAATTGTCGGCTTCGTCAATTCGTCGTCGTCTGCTGCGCCGTGGATTGCGTGCAAGGGTGCCTTTATACAGGATTCCCCTCACGGCGAATCATCGACGGCGGCGTCGGCAGTGGGCTCTTGAGCACAGAGACAGGCGAGCTGATTGGCACCAAGTTGTCTTTTCAGATGAATCACGCTTCAATTTGTGGACCCATGATGGCCGTGTTCGTGTTAGACGTTATGCCGGTCAACGCTGCCTTCCTGAGTGTATTATTGAACGACATAGTGGTCGAACACCCGGAGTTATGGTCTGGGGTGCGATTTCGTATCATGGACGATCCAATTTGATACGAATTGAGGGTAATCTCAATAGCAACAGGTACGTCCGTGAAGTGCTACAGCCCGAAGTCGTTCCTTTCCTTCAAGGCATCCCTGGAGCTATCTTTCAGCAGAATAATGCACGCCCACATGTTGCGCGGACTGTTCGAGACTTCTGTTCAGCACAACGCATGCAACTTCTTCCTTGGCCTGCTTATTCACCGGATATGTCGCCTATTGAGCACGTGTGGGATATGGTTGGTCGGCGTCTCGCTCGTGATCCGCGTCCTGCAGTTTCCAAAGACGAACTTTGGTTGCGCATACAAGCGATATGGAATTCTCTTCCTCAAGCAGATATTCAACATCTGTTTGACTCCATGCCACGTCGTATAGCAGCACTTATTGCAGCGCATGGTGGCTGCACCAAATACTGATTTCGGACGCTTAATTTGTTTCTTTTGTTTTGAAAATTTCATCATTTATTTGTATCAGTACAAGTCATTTCTGCATTAAATTTCATTTGATTCTGATGATTCTTTCATGGTGTTGCATTTTCTACAAACAGCAGTATATTAATTATACATGTCATTTCTAGTTAATATATATCATATATATCATGTGTGTATATAATTTCTCTATTTGATATATATATATATATATATATATATATATATATATATTAACTCGAATTAATTAAACTTAATTTTTTAATTAATTTGTATTTATGTTGGAAGAACAGTTAAGAAAAGTTCGACAGTTGAAATTATACATTTATTAATTCAACGCAAGAGAGCAAGTACATTATGATACCGGCGGACTCACCACGACTACGTCCACTCGAATTTAGAGACGTACACACTGATTGACGTACACTGATTCACATTCGAGCTACATTGGAAGAAAAGGATATTTTCGCAACTTGAAATTCAATGTAAGGCTATCTTCAGATCACGTGGTATTAGACTTAGGGATCTTTAAGTATTTTAGCATCAAATAAAAGGTCAAGTAGTTAGTCATTAAGTTTGCGGATTTGCATGGGAGATAGATGATTATGCCATTGCATTACGAGTTATCACATTTAAATTGATAGTTCAAAAGGATTTGTATCCCGAAATAGGATGAACATCCCACTGGAAGCATTTAAAGTATTAGAAAATTAAATTAAATTGAAAAATTAATTTATTTTTAAGAATTCGTGGTTTACCTGCCATTCTTACCTTCTTGCTACTTCTATGCTACTGACCACGTAAGCAAGTGATTTATCAGCTTCTGCTTTTCTGTTCTTTATTTTACGTCTAAATATCGAACTATGCTTGTTAATGATTATCAGGGTCAATAAACAGAGAATAATATGTAGGATTGTTCATCCCATTTATTATTTCATAAATGTCCCCACACTCATATATATTATATGGTGATGACGTGTTGTTTTTTTCATTTTGAGTATATGATATCCATCTTGAAGCTTAAAGAATATTCCACCTTTCTGAATCTTCATTTCTTTGAATTTTTGTAAGTAATTTTTATACTTTGATCTGTTGATAATTCTTAGAATTATAGATATTATATGTGAACCTTTCTGCATCTTTTTATCGTTGAACTTTTTTTGTACTTAGGATTTCCCAATCCAGCCTACCAAGTCGCAAAGGGGGAAGGTTGACACCATTGAACTAGTTTAACCCCGCTTACTTGTCCTTCGGTCTTCGATACAATGATAAATATCCTTTATATATAAGAGATATTTATCATTGTAAGTAGTTTATTTCTCCATGTGACCGAAACGATAAGTCGTATGAATAACTCTAGCAATATAACCCTACTGTTAGTTTCTCTGTTTGAGAAAAATATAATTCATTACATTATGATTACAGTCAGATACATATTAAAATTTCATTTTACAAACCTTATTTTATATCATATACTAAAATGGTTGAGGATTTCGTTTACGGCTTATAAATTTTAAATATTTAAGAAAAAAATAGATTTTTTTTATAATTGTTATTGGAAGCATTTTTCACAAAAGCTGAGAAATCGGAAATAATTTAGAAAAAATTCCACTTATTTTAACTAAATTATAATTTGAAATGTACTACAGTATGTTGTAAATATGAATATGTTTAGAGACTTTTTAACTGCTTGATTGAAATTTCCTCTTCCTTCTACTTATAAAATGACTATAACTTGTTTCTACTTGCGATTGACCCTCTTTTATGATTTAATATGCCAGTAATTTTTTCCTGCAATTTTTTTTTTAATTAAGTGTTGTAAATAAACTGGACATTGATAACTAATGATTCATTTTTTTCTAACATTTTTGTACAAAAGTCAACTAAATGAAAGTTGTGCTGCTGTTGGCTTGTAGGATTTAATGATGCAGTGTGTGATACAAATAGAACAAAGAATGATATACGATTAACATAGTGAACCTACAAAGTTGTTTTGTATGTTCACTATCCCAGCAGTCCTTCATGGATCCCAGATGTTCACCACATAATAAATGACCTCTATCTAGAAAATTCAAGAATGTCTCAACATCATCTTTTGCGAATTACCAATTTTCAGAACTCCCCTGAATGGACATGGTAGCCCCAAGTTAAGAGTCAAGACTATACTGGGGATTTATTGGTGGAAATCTCATCAAAATTGCTGCAACAAACCTTTATGCAGAATAGTCACGTGAATGTGGATAACTGGTTGTAGTCATTTTCATGAAGTGTATGAATATCTTTTTTCTTGATTGGCAATGCTACCAGAAAAAAAGTAGTCAATATTTTGTACGTACTTATTCGCCAATACTGCCTCATCAGATTATGAATTGCAATAATCGTTTCATGGGAGTGGACTACGAGCTCTTGTTTTCACCGAGCTCTGTCATTTGTACAGGTTCATATCTTACATAATTAACTATTTGACCGTTAGGCAAAGCAACAGTTTTTACTTCTTCTAATGAGCAGAGCTACGATAAGATGACCGCTGAAGATGGTAGCTGTTTTCCCTCGAGTTACATTTGAAAATGTCACCCTTTTCTTACGGTGATAAAGATATCTCGCTCGCTTTTAAAAGGAAGTCCTTAATGAATTATTTATGGTATATTAATGAAATATTTACAACTATTGTAATTGGCCCTTTGAAATAAATTAGTAAAAGATAAGTATCAGAAATATTGGTTTGTAAAATATTAAATTAAAATATCTAAATAAATACGCATAATTTAAATTCTAATCTAAAAATTAAATTATTATATTTACCTTAAGCTCTTATTGTGTATAATACACTTTAAAACATAGGATTATTCCTCACATATATATCATCATAAACTTGAAATTTATTTTTCATCAGAACTATTTAGCTCTGCTTTAGAGCCATTTCAGTAACAAACTCTCTACAAATTAAAAAGAAAAATTACTACATTAACAACAATTAGATTGGTAACAATTTACCTCATTATGCAAAAAAAAAAAAAAAAAAACTCATGTTACCCGTACTGCTGTTTGCTTTCAAACTAATTTTTGTAGTGGGTATTCTTTGAAACTCAAACAACACATGGAGATATTCAGGGACGAACTCAGCTCGTCAGCGCGCATTGGAGACGCCAGGCGAGAAGAGCTCGGCTGCAACCATTTGAGTCGAAAAAGTTCTGACGAACTATACTAAACTGTGCGATTGATGGCGTGGCATTCGAATGCGAGCTTGGCTCGTTCACAACCATTACGGGGTTAACTGTCACATAAGAATACAGAAATGCAAGATAGACACTCAGTCCTGTACATATTTTGCAGACAACGATACATCAACTGGGCTCTAATATTCGGGAATAAAATTTACACAACTGTACAATGACCACGTTTGGATATATCTATGATCAGACCAGTAACGATTATCTTGCTTCCTCAACCATAGTTACAACTGTTCATTCCGTTGATTCCACCTCCTTTTCTTCTACTCAGTGTCCTCTTTTGGCGCATGCACAACATTCTGCCTCGTCAAGCGATGGAATGTACGCAATAGTCCCAATATCATTTAGGTGATCATTACATTGAATAACTGTGAAATTGTTTTATTTTTAATCGTATAAACATCATTTAAATGTACTGCATTTTTATGTTTGTTTTTATTTAAAACATATATAAAGGTTTACCAGTCATTTTAAGTCATAAGTCACCAGTCATAAAGCATTGTTTTTTTTTAAAAAAAATATAGAACTTCTAAATCAAGTGGTTTTAGGAATATACTTAAACAAATTTATTATAAATTTATATAACTTTCAGCAATTCCATTTTGAAATAAATTATCATCAGATCACATTATCTAAATTGCCCAGTTTGGTTGACAATGTTACGTTGTTTCCTTATTTAAATCTCAAAAATACATAAACTTAGTTTTTTTTTTAAATAATGGTTTTTTTCTAAATATTTTCTTTTAAAAAGTCATAATTCAAAATTTTCAATTTCTAAATATTTTCTTTTAAAAAATCATAATTTAAAATTTTCAATTTCTAAAAACTTTCTTTTGTGACATTTTTTCCTAAATAAGATGCAGAAATCGAAACTTTTAAATATTATTGTTTCTGAAAGGCTTTCTCACCACAATCCTGCTAAAATAAGAAATAACATCTCTTTTCATTCAACTTATCCATCCCAATTCTGAAATCAATTGCGAACAAACCCCCGATTCTCCTCATTACACCAATCTATTCCATTCGCCTTTACGAAGAGAAACGAAGCTGCTTTTTCGCTTTATGTGTGATTGAGATGCCTCCAAAAAGCAGCTGATAGGAAAACATGTGACATCTTTATTGATGATATGCCGTTGTGTAACAAGAAGGGAAAACGTTTAGAAAAATAGAATTCCCTATCATCCCTCAAATCAATTACACATAGTCGCATAAATATATTTATACATGGAGCACGCAGGTTGTAATGCCAAATGAGAACCGTCTGCCTTTCTTTATCTAGCTGTTTGACATTCCCATTGTATGTGATAACGCCCTAGTGATTTGTTACTACAGAGATGATTGAAGGGGAAAAAAATTGGATATTCTTTCATGCCTCTTACTGGAATGAAGAACGTTCAATTATGAATATGTAGTTGCGTGAGGTTAGATTTATTCAGAAATTGCATGCTTAATTTATTTCAGAGAGAAACAAAGAACAAGGAAAATTTAATAGATCAGATTAGTGAAAAATAAATCAGTCTGATAGATCATTTGATTATAAGTATATTTAGAGTATTTTATAGATATTTATCTCAGATTGAATTTTTTTATTTTTTTTATCTATAAAATATGTTCTTGTTATTATAATTGTATTTTAATTCATTTAGTCACTTTATTAATTAAATGTAGGAAAATTCAAATATAATTAACACGTTGATTTATAAATTAAATTCATTTTAGATTATAATTATTACTTACAAAATTCTTTTAATACGTTAAGTGAACCTGCATCCCATTTTTTGTCTCAGTTTTGTTTAAAAATGATATATTTGTTATTTTTTAGGTAAAAATATATTGCTCTGTTTTGCAATTTTAGTATATGAAAAATTTATTCTGCCTGATATTTTCAATAATATTTATACAGATGTCTTGGAATTACTTAACATAGAAATTAAATTAATTAAGTTACTGAGGTTTAAGGAAGTGGCCGCAGTAGTTTAGTAATCATGGTTGCGGCCTCACTGTCAGCGTTGTTTGCGTCGAGTTGTAGTTTTGATCTCTGATGGCACTCAAGTTCCACCGTGTAACGGGGCTAAATTACGCTAAATCAGTTCGAGGTCCAAAGTCTTCCAAAAGATTGGTGTGGATGTATGCTGAGGGAATTGCCAGAGCTCAGTTGTCTTTCTCATTACTTAATCGAGGTTCAGAATTTGTTATCCGACACCAATAGTTTTCATGTTGTTTCTTAGTGCGACGTAAATAAACAATTAATTAATCAGATTGATAAATTTCTTTCAAGCGATATTTAACTTGCAAAAGTTGAAAAATTTTCCATTTTCAGAATTGTTTTATCTAACATTTCTTCTCTTTATCACATTTGAATGGAATGCCACTTGTAATCATGTGATGCGCTATAATTTGGACAACACTGCCTTAAATAATGGGTGCATAAATATAACAATGGAAGATTAATTACTTCATATATTTTGGGATTACTTTAATCTTCTTATATTTTGGGTTTTAATTAATATAATCTTTAGAAAAAAGTGGGAAAAGTCAAATAAATTGTTAAAATACTTATCAATATCCGAGAATCTGAATAATTTCTTAAATTCCTTTTCACTCTTTCGAATGCCTAGATGTGTATCATCATCACATTCATTGCTATCCATAAGCAAATTTGCGATAAAATATTACATAAATTAATTTGTGTTGTACACAAATTTAACAGGGACTGTTTTTGTTTCATTTCTGCTTTTAAATTAAATCTGAATTTTAAATATATTTTTAAAAAATGCATTCTTGGAATGGATTATATCCAGAAATATGAGTTAACCGAAAACGAACGGTTTCGCTTTCAGTTTATAATGGTCTTGTAAACCGAAAAAGAAAAATTCATTAACTGTTTAAGAAACATATGTATTCTCTTACAAGACTTCCATCTGTCTAAATCCAGTTGTAGAAAATTAATTATCTTATATATAAATTTGATTGTTTGCAAATTTGATTGTTGATTGCCATTCCACAGTAATCAACTTTCCAAACTTTTTAAGGGGCTTCGCTGATGTGTGGAAGGCATATTCACGTCAAAAGTATTTTTCAAATATATTTTCAAAGAATTTTTTTCTCAAACCCAAATTTTTCACCATCAACAGATGTCAGCAGTATCCATGTGATATGACTAATTTTTTGCTAATTTGGAATGACTTGAAAACTTTCTTTATAAGTCTATTTTCCTTAATAATTTTTATTTTTCAGTAATTTTCTTCCATATTTTTAAGATTTTTATTTATGTATAGTGATGAAATAATATGTTTGTATAATTAATAAGCTATCTTTGGGACTAAACGTTGTAAAGGCTCCAGTTTTGTCAATACTTGTAGCCCTGTAAGTGACACTTGGCGTTGGTATAGATAATGTTTGGCTTATAAGCAGTAACTCTGTCAAGAAAAGTAAGTGCTCAAAGTTCATGACGAATTGTAATTGTAATGATATTTAATCTAAAGGTGTTTTGGAATTCCTGACGAATGTTTTCAGGAGAGTTCTTGGGATTAGCTCACTCACAATGGTCTACAGACCTCATCTTCTAGATGAAAGGACCTACCAAATAATGGCTGCGCAATTACAGCCGCTATAAGTTTCCACTTTGAGGTAACTTACAGTTCAGTAGAAAGGGGTATTCAAACATCACGAAAATTTTCTAAACGTACTTTATATCAATACTTCTATACTTTCAAAAATCAATTAGTTCTAATTTCTTTCCATAGTACTTTTATTGATTTGAAATTAGGACTGAAAACTCGTCTAATTTCTAGAAACTAAATGTTCAATGTTATTGACAGAATCTACTATTACAAAGAGTTGCGTCTGTCTACATTTGACCAAATAGTGCATATATTCACTCTAAAGTGTTCAAAATTTAAGACCTTCATTATATCATATTTATATTTTACATTTTATCTCTCAGTTGAAATAAAAACTTGTTCCCTCTTTTGTTCATATTTGGTTTCATTTTATTTTGTTTTTAAAATTAGATGACATAAAGCTATATGGAGAAAATAATTATATATAAAATAGAGAAACGTCTAAAAATGCATATGCATAATTTAAAAATATAGTAATAATAATTTTTTTTACGAAATGTAGATAGTATCTTTCATATCTAAGTAGAAATGTACATGATCATTGAACTAAATATTAAGAGATGCCCACTCGACATTTACATTCATTTAAATATACACTTACTTAATTTATTATTTATGGAAAAAATAATATTTATGGAAATCTACTGTCTGTTGTGCGAAATAATCACAACTAATATTTCTAAGCATCTCGAAAAATTAATTAATTAACTTGTTTTTTCAAAGATAAAAATAAATCATTCAAAAGAAAAAAAATTATACATTTAGTACAAATGGTATACAATAAAATATTTGTAGCTTAGTTATTCGTTTTAACTGAGAATTATCTAATGAAGGAAAAAGAGCACACATTTATTTTAACAAAGCATTAATAAAAAATTTGGGAAATTGTATTACCAGTTCTATAGTAAAAGCTTCAGCAATAACCAAGAAATTAATTTTTAAGCTTCCCGGATGAGTGTTAAATACGAGTAAGAAAGACTATGTTAGTCGTTTTTCAGTACAGGTAACAAATTCGGAGTTAATGAATAATTTTAGATTTAAATAGAAATTAACGAAAATAGCTTAAATTCGATGGGATTGTAGATAATTTTAGGTCGTAGATAAGAATTTTGAACGAATAAACTTATTTTTTCGTAACATATGGTGTAGCACACTTACTACTAGCGGATTTAACAACATATTAGCTCAAATAAATCTCTAAATAAATGTATTCACTTGAATTTAGTTTATATGTTTTGTTTCGCGAATAAATATAATAAATTCAAATTATAGTATTTTCAACCCAATTGATATAAAAGAAAAAGATAGGAAATCAATATATTATTTTTTTCGATTTTGTTATTATTACTATTTTAAATGTGAAGCACACGTTTTCAGATACCTCTGAAAATTAATTTGTTACTCTTCATGTTGTATTTTTTCATGTAAGCATGTATGAATATTCAGTACTGTAATAGTAACAGTAAATTAAAAGTAAAGAATTAATACATAAGTACTTTTTTACTTAAGAAAGAAATCAGAGTAAATAAATTTTATCTTAAACTTATTTGCTTTAAAATTTATTTCTTACTTAAAGGAAGTGTTATACTTTATGAATTGTTCAATATGTTTCCAACATTACAGTTAAACTTAAGTAATATTTTAATTACTTTTTTAATATCATTGTATATTACACAGAATTGAATTATTGAAATATTACACAGGATTCCAGCGTAATATTTCAATTACTTCTAATCGAGATTTTGCGTCCAAATAATTTTACTTAAAATGTATTATACTATACATTCAAATATGATTATATCACAGATTTTATTTATTAATACATTAATTTTACAAATTAAATAAAATGGATTAGACTTTTACTTCTGCCGTTTTGTAAGTGCACAGGAAAACCAAAAATATTTCATGCGTGAAAAAAAAAATTAATATTTTGCAGATTTTACATTCTAAAGCAGTACTTTCTTAATCCATTTGCATTTAGATACTTCGTTAAATATTTTATCTAATAAAATTATAATTCATAAAAGCAAATTTTTATCGAAAATTGCAATTATTTTTAAAAATATACCAAGACATTTTGGGAATAAAATATTGTTGATCTGTGCATTAAAAATACTTTATTTTGCTCTTTTTGTTATAAACATCAATTATATAATATTAGTAATATTCAGTTGATTATTGGTGAGAAATAGATTAAGAGCGTATGACTCGCTGTCATTTGAAATACGTGTAATTCCTCATCTACAAGTTGCGTAATTAAACTTCGAAATTTTTTCACGCAATAATGCATTTTTTTACACTGAAAAGTTTTTACATTATTGAGATCAATATAAAATTTGGAAAATCAATCAATACGCATAAATGTGGTTTTTAAAACTGTACTACATATTTAAGAATATCCATGCTAAGATCAACGAATCGGTTCTTTGTACAAAATTCTAAGTTAAAAATTTTAATCCCGTATATAAGCTGAAATGAAATGAATTGTTTGAATTAGTTTAAAAGCTATAACGGCTCTATGCAACTCTTTGTGAAGGACAGATTTCGACATCAAATTGTTGTGACGTATTAAACAGATGTAGTTAATTTATTATGATACGTGTGATCTATTACATACAAACGCCCCTTTGTTGGATAATAACAGCCAACAATAATAAAATCATTTGAGCCCTAAGCATTCCATGAGCGAAGTCAAATTAAAAAGAAATAGCTCGAATAGCTTTAGTAAAATAAAAAAAAAATATGTCTGCAACAATTGTCTTAATTTTATAAATAATGTTATTAATTTTCAGTCATTTCTTGATTTCTGACTATGCTTTAAGGTAATTTATTAATATATAGGTAAATAAAATACTTATTTCTTATGCATATTTTATTTTAATCCAATACAAAGCTTAAGTGAAATTTTTATGACATATTTTGAAAAATAATTTCATAACTACAGAAATTTTTATGACATATTTTGAAAAATAATTTTATAACTGCAGAAAGCAGACATCAAAATATAATTCCTATTATTCATTTCAATCCAATAAAATATTAAAAGCAGTTTCTTGCGACATATGATAAATGACATTCTAAACAATTCCTTCTTTTTCGTATTATTCACCACGCACTTTAAGTCTCATTTTTAAATTCTTCAAAACAACATAATTATATGTCACCGAGCACTGCACTTAAAATTTGTTCTCATTAAAATATCCTTTTATAAGTATTTTAATTGCTCTCTTAATACCACGGATAACAGAAAGCAGTTTCAGAAATATTGTTCCTAACTACAATTTGAATTCCCCCTCCCTCTTTTTCTGCCACATATTACTCTGGTGAAGGCGGTTTCTCCTCTCCGACGTTACGTCTCCGGAAAATCCAAAGTAATATGGCCTTTAATTTCTCTCTAAAAATTCACTCCTAAATTTTTGCAACCCTTATCTTCTGAATTTCCAGATATTTTAACCTTAATCCCTAAAAGGTCACAGCTTTTTAACAAATTGTGAAAATTTTTTAATTATGAAACTTTTAAATCAATTGAGAGTTAGACACTGTTTATTAAATTCTCATAATTCATATGACAAATTGATAAACATCACTTTCCAATATTGGATTTAAAAAAATGTAAACAAAAGTATTACGCCATGTCAAAAATTTATGTGCGTGCGTTTTTCTTAAAAAATATTTTTTTTTAAGATTTAGGTAGACATTTCTCCACATCTAATTTATCCATTTCATTGATATTTTGCTTATTATGAAAAAAGAATTTTTCATAAAAAGCAAAAATTTTCATAATAAGCAAAAATATGTATAAATTTCCTATACAGTGGATATAATTATTTCTAATAAACATTCAAAAATTTCAACTATTAAACAATATTTTTGTATAGGTTATGGAAAATTTTGAGCATAATATATTAAGAAAAATTCATTTGTATTAAATGTCATATTTTTAATTATAATTATGTCCACTGTATAAAAAGTTTTAATACATCAAATTTTATGAAAAGTGCACCTAATAGTAAGTACACGGCTTGAATATTAAAATACAGCTATTGATTATCATTTGCTCAAAACTAATTATTTATGTCTATATACTCATATTTTTAGAATACCATTCAAATTGGAATTTGTTTTACTATTAGTATTGTAACTACTTACTTCAACTTCTTTTTATTAGGTACAATAACGTTCAAAGAATACGCTTAATTTTAACAGTTTAAAAAAAAAATATTTTTTTAAGCAATGAATTTCAAAATTGCATAATTTCAATTATTTATTAGGATGTATAGATAAATTGATTTAATTTTTATTATTGCAAAATCTCAGTGTACAAAAATGAAATAAATCTATTTAGAGTTCTTAAATGAACAACGACCGGAAATCTTATTAATGCCATCAACATGAAAATTATTAATTTTCGGAAGGAATTCTTACAAATATCATTGTGGAACTTCATTCTTTTTATGAGAAAATAAACAAAAAAGCAAATAAACAGAGGAGGATTTTATGAAATACTCTGGAAATATTTTATAAGAATACATCTAAATGAATATTTATCACACATAAAATAATTCTCTTATTTTTTTACTCATATTCTAACTTTAAGTAGAATTTTCTGATTTAAGAATCCATTTTTACTTGTCTTATTTTTTCTTCAATTGAATTTAAAGAATGCAATTCCCTTGTTGTTAAATAAGATCATGATGTATTGAATATAATGTTTTTTTGATATCATACGTTCTTTTTAAGCAAAATGTTATTAATCATTCCATCATTCTCTATTAAACGAGAATGATGACAGGAAGAAATCACCCTCTTTCAAGAATTAAAGAAATCAGTTCCGTCCCAAAATCTGCCCTGTTAGTTAGTGGGCAGTTAGGGTCCATTCAATCCTTCTCCCAGAAACTTGATCACAATGTATTGTGTTTGTCCTCCTAATGGATTTTTTTTTCTCTTTTTGGAGTTATAGCGATTCCTGATCCAACATCATTAAGGATGATTTGAAATACTATTATTTTTCAACTCAGATTTATATTACGCTGCATGAGGGATCTATCGTTATTTTTTAAATATTAAAGAAAATCAAGATTATTTTTTAAATACTAAAGAAAATGTAATCGTAATTATTTATGACCACACATTTATTTTGAGAAGGTGCACTGTAATGATTGCAATAATCAATATGAGTAACTTGCACTATAAACTTACTGTTAAAAGATGGCAATAAGAAAATTGAATGCATGATTAACGATGAAGCTATCATGTAGCTGTGTGTAATTATTTGATTATGATGCAAATGATATTTGCTGAAAAGGAATAACATTATATTGCTTCCAAGCTTAATTTTCGAAAAACGGGAAATAATAGAATGTTTTTTATGGGATATGTATTTTTTGATATTTGTTCTGAATGTTGAATAAAGTAATGCAGAACCTACGCACGCGCATTAGTTACAACACCAACACATACCTTAAAAATGTTGCATTGAGGAAAATAATTTCACGTTTTGTAATAAAATTTCTATATTATTATTCAATCCATATATTTTTTTCAAATTTTTATATGTGCAGTAAATTATTCTCTTATTTCTATTAATGTTAATATTACTTAATAATAAAGATGGGTTTTTTTTTCAAGTATTATTAAATAAGTAAAAGTTTATTTTATATTATTTCACACATAGAAACTATTCTATCAACTGCAGAATTTCTAAATCTAGAGTTACTGTAGAAAAAATAATACATGCCGAGATTAAATATGTATCATACTACGCAGTTGCATGATAAATTTATTTCTCATTGAAACAGACAGTCATTGTCAAATAATCAAACATTGCAGTGTTTTCTTGTCATGTAACTCAAAACAAGGGGATTATGTTTAGTTTTTATTAACGTCGCACAAGAAGCAACAAGAGGGTTATTGGTGACGGACCTCGTAATTTTGAACCTCGGTCTAGTAACGAGGATGATACTTGAGCTGGCACCTCCCTAACCTAATTTCCCAACCACGCCAACGGGAGGACTTTGGACCCCAGCAGATTTAACGTGCATCAGCGCCGGCTACACAATGGGTCTTTAGCAGCCAAGGTTTGAACCCACGACTGAACGAAAACCGCCGGCCACGAATCCGAAACCATGACCTCTAGGATACCGCGGTCACCAAACAAGGGGAAGCGACAATTTAAAGTTATGAAATATGTAAATAATTAAGTGACTATGTTTCGTATACGTAGACTATTTTCAGTCTAAATATTATATATATATTATATGCTATAAATAAAAAACATCACTAGAAGAGAATAAAATATAAGAAAAAAAATCTTAACACAATTCTTTTGGTAGAAAAAAGAAATGTTCACTATGTTTATATCATTTTTAAATCCAATGATTGTCTAAAAACATATTTTTTTTCCAATTCTTAGAAAAAATTATTTGTAAATATACTAGGAAAATCAAAGTAGAATAAAATCTTGTACACCAGCGTTCACACCAAACCTGATAGGAAGATAAATAATCGCATCAGGGTTTATTCAACTTTTCTATATTTCTTTTAACCAAATACATACGGTAAATATTATTTATATTTTAAGCAAACTTTTCCCTGTCTTGACCGTCGTAAAGGATTGTGTCCTAAAATCGAGCATTTAATTAAAGTGATTTAGCGTACAAATATTAATACTTTATTTTATAAAATTATATAATACTGTGCAATTGGTGGTTGAAGGAAAATATCATCAGAACACACTATCTTAATTGTTCAGAAATGTTCAGAATATTACAATATTTTCCTTCGTAGTCATCTTAAGTTCAAATAAATTCACATTTTTTTTTAAATTATTATTTTATCAACAAATTTCTTTGAAAATAATAATAAAGTTACCTGAAATCATAAGATCCTTTTATGACCATTTCCCAAATAAATTTTAACTAACATGGTTTACAGAGATAATTGATTCTAAAAGGCTTTCATCCTAATCCTGCCATCAAAACAATTAAAGACGTCTATTTACATTCATCTTAACTTATATATCCTATTTCTTAAATCAATTACTATCCTTTTCAAAATCAGTCTCTTATTGTTATTATTGCTGTCTATTTTAACGACACAAAGCAATTTTTGCGTCTTGTCAGTGATTGCGAATAATACAAATGCAAGCTGGTATGAAAGCATATGTCTGACATCTGACATCAATGAATGACATCTTTATTGAACATGTGTTGTTGAATTATATGGAGAAGGTAACTGCTTAAAAAATAAAACTCTCTATCCTTCCCGAAATCGATCGTAAGCAAAAGCATAAAGAAATTTATACATGGAGTAGGCAGATGATAATGACAGTTGAATATATTTCTACCCTTATTTGCGTGACATCTCGTTAGTACGTAATAAACCCTGATTTGTTATTGTATACAGTACGGAAGAATCAATATGGAGAAAAATATTATTTTTAATATTCCATGTTTCTTAACTATTATTGTGTATATGTATTTGAAAGAATTCAGTCATATATTGCATACCTAATTAAAAAAACAACTTAAAACTAAATTTAATTCTACATTTGTATTTGCAAAAATATTCTAGCACAAAAACGAAATACTGAATCATTTCTCTCTACCTCACCGGTTTGAGATAGAAGAGACTCGAGACAAATTTTAGTTTTCGGCTGTTATTGCGAAGGTCACAAACATACTGCAATGGGAAGGCGTGTGTCTGACATCTCACTCCAAACGATGATATCTCCAGTGAACATCTGCCGCCGTGTAACAAGGAGAAGAGAAAATATTCAGAAAAATAGAAAAAACATTATCCCTCTTAAATCGATTGTATATAGTCGCAAAAGCACATTGATATAGGTTATATGCAGATGGTGATGCCGATGAGATAAGACGCCTGCTAATAATATATATCGTGCTGTATCCCCATTATATAAGAAAAGCTTCAGTTATTGGTTATAGAGGAGAATATGTAATATTGAATACTCAGGATGACTATTCACAGGAATGAAAAACTCATAATGTGCACCATGTAACTTGGTAAGCTTATATTAAAAGACTGGAACTGCATATCGGATTTTCAGCAGAGAAAAGCTAAAAGAATATGAAATTTAATAATTCAGTTTCATATAAGAATAAATCTTGGGAATTTATAAATATTTATCGAAAGGTTATTTCGATAAAATAAATGAATATTGAGACTGATTGAAGTTAATTTCTGGTGATTTCCTTCTAATCATCAAATGAAGTAATAATGCATAATAAAAATTCTAAATAATACTTAAGTATCAATTTTTTAAAAAATATATGTGTTAATGTATTATAAAGTAAGCAAGTAATATAAGCACAACCTGGAAACCCACCAAAAAGAACAAGGCCGAAATCGAAAAACGAAATAGGATAGCAGCTCCATCGATCAAAGAGAGAGGTACTACATACACGCAGAATTAAACAAAGTATTAAATTTTAAGCGAAAAATTTAAATAGGTAGAAAAGGAAAGTAAGGAAAATTTTTAAATACAAAATATTTTTTAAAAAAAAAGATGTAGTCTTTTACTTAATTTTGTAAATATTATATTGCATACTACTATTAATAAAATTCAGAGGCGAAAAGACTCACCATCAAAGTTTGTGAGATTCATCAAAGGTTTTGTAAATATCATATATATTTATAACGAGCTTAGAAATACGAAAAATATTTTTTAATATAATGTTTTTTTATAATATTAAGACTTAAGGAACTAGTCCAAACAAATTTTTCTGCATCAAAAAGTTAAATTTATCGCCCTCATTGTAAATACAATTTATTTTTATTATTTTACTGTATTTTATTTTCATACTGTGTTATATTTTTTAATAAATGGCTAAAATTTCATACTCTTTAATATTATCGTCAGTTTGAAATAATTTTAAATAATCTGATTAAGAAGAAAAAATTGGATTAACATCTCTATCATTAGTGTTTCAAAAGATTATAATATCACCAATATATCTAAACATATTAAGAGAATTAAATTCAATATACACATATTCAAAATAATATAAAAAATATTAACCAAACAATTACTTCCCCACCCCCTTCTGACATACCTATAATCCAAATATGCATTTTATTATTACAAATAATGTGATGTTCGTTTAATGTTAATTTGAGAAATCGAACTTTATTAATAGGAAAACAGTAATCATCTTTCTTGTCATATGCGTTACTAATAATCATATTTTTCTCAATTTTTAAATTGATATCTCAAAATTCTATTTCATAAGAATTTCCATTAATTTTAATCAAATTTAAATGAAAAAGAATAAAAGATAAGTCTCGTTTAATATATGGGTTGAAAAGGGTTTTCAAAAATTTTAAGATTGGCTAAAAAATTATGCGTCTCAAAAATTATGACATTTCGTGTGAATAACAGGTCAATTGAAAAGTCCCCGGCCTACCATAGTAAAACACATTTTTTTGGCAAAATTAGTTTTCTTTATTCAGCATAATTCCCTTCAAGTGTGATACATTGATTATAGCGACCCTTCAACTTTTCGATACCATTTTTGTAGTACGATTTGTCCTTTGCTTCAAAATGGGCCTCAGTTTCGCGATCACCTCTTCATTCGACGAAGATTTCTTCCCATCGAGCATTCTTTTAAGATCTGAAAACAGGAAATAGTCGCTGGGGGCCAGATCTGGAAAATACGGTGGATAAGGAAGCAATTCGAAGCCCAATTCATGGATTTTTGCCATCGTTTTCACTAACTTGTGACACGGTGCATTGTCTTGGTGAAGCAGCACTTTCTTTTTCTTCAAATGCAGCTGTTTTTCGACGATTTCGTAATTCAAACGGTCCAATAACGCTATGTAATAGTCGCTGTTGATGGTCCTTCCTTTTTCAAGGTAGTCAATGAAAATTATTTCATACGCATCCCAAAATACAGACGCCATAACCTTGCCAGCCGACTGTTGCGTTTTCCCACGCTTTGGAGCGGGTTCATCGTGTGCAGTCCACTCGGATGACTGTCAATTGGATTTGGAGTGAAATGAAGGAGCCATGTTTCATCCATTGTCACATATCGACGCAAAAACTCGGGTTTATTACGTTTGATCATCTTCAAACACTGCTCCGAATCATCAACTCGTCGTTGTTTTTGGTCAAAAGTGAGCTCGCATGGCACCCACTTTGCACAGAACTTTCTCATACCCAAATATTCGTGAATGATATGATGTACACGTTCAGTTGATATATTTGGAGTGTCTGCTATTTCATTTAATTTCAATTTACGGTCATTCAAAATCATTTTGGGGATTTTTTTAATGTTTTCGTCGGTAACAACCTCTTTTGGGCGTCCACTATGTTCACCGTCTTCGGTGCTCATTTCACCACGTCTAAACTTAGCATATCAATCCTTGATAGTCGATTTTCCTGGGGCAGTGTCCGGAAACTCAGCATCAAGCCAAGTTTTTGCTTCAACTGTATTTTTTCCCTTCAAAAAGCAATATTTTATCAACACGCGAAATTCCTTTTTATCCAATTTTTTCACAATAGCAAAAGTTGCTTCACTCAAAAAGCTATAAGTCCTAAACTAATGAACTTACAGCTGTCAAATTTATACACGCATCTTTTGAGGGTTAGGGCTAACTAAAAAACATATGGATTTAATTCTAGTAGCGTCATCTATGTGTCAGGCCGGAAACTGTTCAATTGACATGTTACATATAACTAATAAATCTCCGTATTTTGTATATAACAAACAAATTGATCACTATTTTTAATGATAACAGTCCCGTCCAAATTATCTATAGTATTTTGTGAAATATTTAGTAACATTTAACCTGCTTTAATTTTGTAAGTAATGAAACCATTGATTTTAGCTTTGTTTACATATTTTTTATGATTTAATTTACTGAATCGGGATGATTTCATCAGTAATTACCGATATAAACACACATCATTTCCTTCTAAAATACGGAACATTATTAATTATTTTATATTCATTATTCAAAAAAATTTAAATATATAGTACATTTACTTATGTTTATCATAAAATAATAGCTCATAAATATACTTTGCAATGATATCTCTGGGATCAGAAAAAACCTTTTAATATTTCTAAAGATACAGCTTTATTTTATTGAAATGTGTAAAAGAAATTCTGTTAAAATTTACATAAAAATCAAAACCATTAATCTTATTTACAAAATAATCAATTCGTAAAATTTTAAAATGTTTCTTGAATAATTTCTATTATAAATCTTAAGAAAAATTTAATTCCAACAGTTATTGAATGAAAAGCATTAATCTGTGATTGTTTTCATATTTTATTGAGCCACAGACATTTATCATAGCAATAAAGAATAAATAACATTTTTGCTTCTAATGTTTTACTAAATAATAATTTGTAAAATTTATCAATGATGGAGTTTAAATATGAATTACACTCTTTACATAACACTAAACGAATTAATAATATAATTTAGTCGAAAAATAGATTTCAGTATTTTTACTACTCCTTCATGACGAAGTCTAGTATTATTTCACTGAACTTAAAAATGTGTATTGTGAATAATGTTTTAAACACTTTAATTTATGATTAATTTTTTTTCTTAAATTTACTTAGATATTATGCTTTAAAATATATGAGAGTTTATTGGTAAAAAAATATTCTCGATTCATAGGAAATAGTATCATTTTATAATAAAGAAAATAATAAAACTGTGGATATAGTATGTACAGTTTGTACTAGAATCCTAAAAAACGACATTTTGAGAAAAGCGTATGTATATATATGTATTTTTTCTCTACTGCGCGGCATACGTTTACTTACAATTTTAAAATTGAACCTACTAGCATTATTTGTAAGAAAATCTTAAGAATAATACATCAATGGAATAGGCAAGGAAACCTCCATTTTGTAACATTAAAATCAAACATTTTAATTAAAATTAATACAAAGGAAATCATGGTTTGAACAATTTACTATGTAAATGTTAGTTTTATTTTTCTTTAATATTATAAAAAGGAATGTTATAATTTTCTTATGACATACTTAATTTAATATGGTTCAGTTAATGGATAACTTTTTAATTTTAATGCCCAAACAGTATATTATTTATCGAAAGATTTAATAATATATGTTGCGTTCTCTAGTGTCTTATCGTCTTTTTTAATCCGTTCCTTTTTCTCATAAGTAACTTGTTTCTAAAAATTGATTCGAATTTTTATGCATAAGTGTTCTTTCTGTGTTCTTAGATTCTGTTGCTAAAATTTGTGAAAAGTTTGAACTGTATAATTTTGTATTTGATTTGAATGAATATTATTCTAAAATGGGAATAAAGAAAGTTTCTGATTTGTAGTCCCGTTTAATATTTTAAATTTAATATATACAATTTTAATGAATAATCTACTTCGTATTTATAAATTTTATGTAAATATTTACTTTTTTTTAATTTTTAAGTAAAAACTGTTTTCCTGGAATGAAAATTTGTTCCTTTACCGATGTCTGAATTTAGTAAACAGCTATTGGCTTGGATATAAAATTACTTTTTAAAATTAATCAACAAATGTATAGAAATTTTGTGCACAGTTAGATTCAATACAGTTCAGCTTACAATATTTTCATGTAAACAATCTGTTTAATTAATATTGTTCCTTACATCAAAGAGCCGGTTACATTATAAATGAGACCCTAGAAAAAACTTTTGCATCTTTATAACTTCACATTAACTTCGAAATAATGTTCAAGACCTGACTTTTAAAAAGTCGGAAGTCCAGACAATTGAAAACAAACTCGAACCGAAATTCACCTCACAACAAATGTTATTTCCTTTACCAGTTACTGGCGTTGAGGCTTTTTTCTTAAACTACTTGCCACCTTTTCACCATGCCATGAGGCAGCTAGATCCTATTACAACTTCTCACCTCACCATGAGGAGGCGCGTTGGAATAACTAATCCCTACATTAAAATTGCAAGTAGTCCTCATGCACACCTGCCGTGTTCATATTCATACTCTTGCAGCTTTTAGAAGAACACGGCAGATGAGGAAACGGTATTTCAACCTTGCTTTGCCGATCTGAATACCGTCCTTGTGATCCATCCAATGTCCTACTCATCTTCTTTATCTGTTTGGATTCCCTTCTCAACATCGACGAACCAGAAGTGCCGAGTTCATTCTGGACCAGTAGATGACATGTCGCACCAGAAGATTCATAGTTCGCACTAAGCAATTAACTATACTCTGAGGCAGTTTGTTTGGATACTTAAATCTTGCTTGCATTCATGTCTACGAAATTATTCACCAGTTGTTCTTCATCACTATGTTACATGATAATTTGATAACTTTATGATATCCTTCCAGTTATTAATTAGCTATTAATACTGTAAATATTTAAACTAACTTTGCTTGTACACGTAATAAATTAAATGACAAATAAATATTAATGTTCTTAATATTAAATTGCCCTGGATCATTTCTTATGTACTGGTATAAGTCAGTTGACATGTGGTATACGCATACGCATCTAATAAGCAATTCACTGACTAACTTGGAAAAATAGCTAAAATAATATTTTCCGCTAATCCAACCAACAGAAAATATTGTCTCGAGGCATTGAAAAGAGATGTTAAATTCACTCTATACAAAATTTCCGAGATGAAAGGAACCACAAAAAACCACCTGAGAGTTGACGAGAATAGCCGTGTTCACATACACCATTAAGTTTGGTAACAACTATTTTATCTAGCAACTAGCATCTTACACTAATATTAAGTTCCTAAATAATTTCGGGTGCAACACAAAACTATCTTTTTATTTCTGTAAAGATTAATTACCTATATATTGCTAAAATTAAATTCAGAAATAAATGTCGTGAAAAACAAAATGGATCCTTTTATTCAACACAACCTTTCTAACCTTTTATTCAACACAACCTT
>BMAW01007827.1:301454-326498 GCA_019974015.1 Nephila pilipes | reverse complement strand
CCTTTTATTCAACACAACCTTTCTAACCTTTTATTCAACACAACCTTTCTAACCTTTTATTCAACACAACCTTTCTAACCTTTTATTCATTTTTATAACCAAATATGTAAGTTTATGACATTAGGATCCATCATAATTTTCTCTTCGACCAACTGTGTTGGTATATTTTTTAATTTGAATCATAAATTCTTCATTAAAATGAAACAGAACTTTTTCAGATTTGATTTGAAATATGAAGTAGAGTGAATAGATTAGTTACATCTCTTAGTAGTAAAGAATTAAATAGGGCTGTTGTAAGTTAGTTAGAAATAGAGATAGTGAAATAATGTGATCAAATGGAGATATCTGGACCAGTAATACTTTGTCTAAAGGGCTTCCAGGTTATAGCTAAGAAGGTGTGACATTGGGTTAAGGATTCGAACTCTCAATTCTAGTTATTTTGAACTATTCGAATTCGAGGGAGCGGGTAAGAAATAAATTAAATTAATATTCTAAATGATGGTTCAGGCGCCAATAAGCAGTTTACCCAAAGAGGAGTTAAAGTAGTTGATACAAATTACGTAATTAAAATTTTGAAGATAATAAATTGATTATCAATATAACTAGATTTTCTATTTCTTCTGACTACTGTTTATGACTCATTTAGTGAAGATTAGTAACGGTAAAGATGAAAATATTGTAAAGGTGGTGTGAGTTCCTTGAGGACAACGACATTTTTAAGAATTTATCCCCCAGTCATGAATGAAAAACAAAACCTAAGAGTTATTCTTTTAATGAAAATCTTTTAAATAGCTTTTGTGTCTTTTCGATATCTGCCTGTACGTGCATGAAATGTGTGCTTAATTAGGGCTAAATTGCAGTAGTGTTAAATGAACCTTAGCTTCATTGCCCAGTAAATCTCTTTATAAATGGCTGCTGAGAAAACCGCATCACAGAGACTTAATAACGAGAAGTAATTAATCTCATCATTAATTTTGTATCCAATCTCTGTGTCCCTTGAATGGCCCCAAATTAATTAGCCACACCTATTTCCACGAAACAATCTTTAGAAAAAATATTCACATACTGTAGGGAAGAAAAATAATGTTAAATAGTAGAACATTGTTTTCGGAATGTGTAATGATCTGTTAATGTAATGAGAACGTACTTCTATGGAATTGATTATGACACATTCCGAGCGTTTTATGATGATCAAGGTTTCAATTTCTCTTACGAACAGAAGTGATATTGTATTTCACTCAATATAATGGTTCCAAAATGTATTTGGAAAACATATTTTCCCTTAATATTTAGTAATATTTAATAATGATGGATCATAAAACAAGCTTCGACTCTCCGAACTTAATTGGATTTCTGATGTATTGAACATTATATGTATGACACTTTTATTTTAAATTCGTTTCACTGAAAGAACTTGTGTCTTATCGCTCAAATTCGGTTTAGTTGATTGAGGTTGAAACAAAAATTATTCCTAGAGTAAATTCTATGTTACAAATATTACAAGTTATTATTTTATGATAACACATATGTTGACATATTAATACCATTTAATACTTTTCTTGTCCTTTTGTAAGGAATTTATGAAATCTTAACGAAAGTTATAAAATGTTTGATATCATTTAACAGGCTCCAATTCATGCAAATGTGAAATAGATTTATTCTTCATATCTCTCTAATTAGTAACAATAATAATGTATATATAATAATAATAATAATAATAATATGTAAATTATAAATAGCAATTGGGGTGTAATTCATACAGAACAGATAAGAAATGCTACCTAGAATATATAATGTATCCCATAAGTCCAGGAATGAATATATTTAAAGTTCAATATGGAGATAAAAGTATTTTAAAATGTTGTGCCTAGGTGCTTTATAAATAAAGACATGTCTCAACACTTTTTCTTGATCTAAATTATCCTAATGAGAAGTACAGCTCATAGCTAATTAGTTAGCTCCAAAAACACATGATTAAAGTTTCATATATGTATTTCACACAAATGAATAAAGAAGGCTTACCCTAAATTGATATTTCAATATCCAGCCATTAATATTAATATATTTACTCACATAATATATAAACATATATAAGAAAAACCTTATATACTATATACATAACATACACACACACACATATATAATAATAATAATAATAATAAATGTATGAAATAAACATGCATATAAACAATGTCAGGCCAATCCATGGCCCGCAGGCCACATGTGGTGCCTCAGGTGTCAAGGCGTGGCCAGCTGAGCTGGTTCGTCTGAACAAAAATTTAAACATTTATTGTATGAAAACGTATCAAAGAACATTCCACCATGAGTTTGTTCATATAATTTTGCATTCTATGAGAATATTTCAGTGTATTGACTCAACTATCGGTACATTTTTTTTCTTCTATTTTATCTGTCAGAAACAATTACGAAGTTTAGTTCCTTTTAAACAGTGTGAGGGCTTTTAAAAGGAACTCAGCTTTGCATATTGGCCTGAGTAGGCGATATACAATGTACACCTAAAGGATTATGTGAAATAGCACAAGTTAATTGATCAGTAGCAAGCCTAATATATTTGACATAGAAGAGTATTTTTCCAAACAGACTGACTGACAGTTGTCTTTTGATCACTAGTGAGTTAGCACTACCATTGTGTTGTAACTGCAGGACAGTTTTTTAAGTCAATTTCATACAAATTCATTGAGTCCAATAGAATATAATTTCCCTTAGTTTATTGCTGAATACATTCTTGATTTCTCTAATGGGACTCGGTAGGATTAGTTGCTTCCCGCAACTTGGAATCCTTAAGTACTTCTTTTAATTGAATTGGAAAAAAAATATATAAAACAGTTTGTGTGTTACAGTTATAATTCTAGATTGTCTGAGTCAAAAGAAATAATTTCATTGTCATTAATATTTGTCCGTTTAACACAATGTTTCTTATTACCCGTAAATTACTAGCAGCCTCTATCCAAACAGTAACCTTGTTCAAAACAATCTTCATTCCTTTCCTCGTACTTGCGCCAATGTGTGACTAGGCAGGCAAACAATTCAGAGATGTAATTTGGTGCTGATTATCAACATCAGGCTTTGATCTCGTCTTCAAAATGAAAGTGATTTCCTTTAAGGTGCTTTACTATCTTTAGCAGGAGTTGAAAATGTTAATGAGTAAGGTTAGGTTCAACAACGTGTTCCTGGTTCAATCTCATATTCGTATGGGTCACTATCTTCTTCAATTTTCAGCCAATCAACTCAAAACATGGGAACAAAGAAAGGGAATGAATTATATAGAGAACACATGTACAGTTAAGATACAAGGAAAATTTCATGGTTATAAGCAAAAAAATTATTGCTGTGGAAACATTTCCTTTTAGTCAAAAGCTTAGTCTAGATTAAAAAGGAATTTCCTTATTGTTTAAAGAATCATTAGGAACAAATACTTATCTGAGGATGACACAGTTCATTCCAGTGTATTAATCTAAAAAAACTTAACCAGTTTTCGGTGTATTAAATTAATGTACCCGTGTAAGAAAGCCTACATTTTAAAGATAATATATTTAGAATGAAAAAAATTCTTTCTTTTTATTTATATGAGCAATTCTAAGGATTATTTGCTTCATAAAATAACTACAATATCATGTCAATTTATAATAAATGAATTTGTGTAAATTTCGTTTCGGAAAAAAAAATTTAAACTTTCTTAACGATTTTCAGTAATCACTGTCTATCCATCGACAAATGCGATGGAAGAAATTGCTTTTTTTCTCCCACAGTACTTAAAATAAATTTGAGAGCTCCCGAAGAAAATCTCCAAACGAAAAGTGATAAACGAGTACCTTATTTCCGTCGAACTTTCTCAAATCCATAGGCTTTACAAAGTTGTTTCTGAAGGATGTAAAGAGAAACCCAGGAGAAACTTTTATAACTTTGCAGAATTTGGAAGAAATAGATGAAGGTATATTGTGAAATATGTGCAGTATCTAGCTTTGATTTAAACTTCAAAGCCACAGACTAAAATTAAAAAATTTGCCACATTAAAAAAAATTTAAAAAAACAGACTTTCTACGTTTATTAGTTACAAAGGTCTGCAAAAAAACCGCATAGTAATTTTTGAATCATTTAATTTTTCTTATTTATATATACTCTACAACAAAAAAAATCCCAATGTAACAAGAATGAGTTGTCCGATGGAGTAAAAAATTAGTAGATAGGAAAATAATGCACAGAATAGAAAATAAAAAAAAATTCAGAAAATTTGAATGGTTTATTTCAGAGTTACATAATTACAAATTAACGAGCTCAGTAAGGTGTTGACCCACCTCTAGCCTGGATGCAAGCTGCCACATTACGTGGACGAGAGTGATAAAGCTCCCTGATGGTCTCCTGCGGTATTTCTTGCCCCATTTGCTCCAATTGTCTACGGTCATCAACATTCCTTGGTAGATGCAATCGCCTTCCCATTGTATCCCAGACATGCTCGATTGGAGAGAGATCTGGCTGGCCAAGGAAGTGTTTGACAAGCTGTAAGACAGTCCATAGTTACACGTACCGTATGTCGTCTGTCATTATGTTGCTGAAAAATATGGACAGGATACTTACTGCAAAATAGGTCTTCGAATGTCGTAGACGTATCGCTGTGTTGTAAGTGTACCTCTAATGACCACCAAAGGAGGCCGGTTGTTAAGGGGAAATGGCACCCTAGACCATAACTCTTGGTTGAGGGCCTGTGTGGCATGCAATAATGAAAGCAGGATCGGCACTGCAGCTCCCACTTTTCATTAATTGGACACAAAATTTTAATCAATTGCACGTTCGGCCTAAATGTCTTTGCTTTCGAAATTTCATTACAGTCGGGCAATTCCTTTTTGGTGCGTCGTTCTTTTTTGTTATATATATATATATATATATATATATATATATATATATATATATATATATAACAAAACACAACTACCTCAATGTCATTGTTGACACTCATGATTAAGGATCAAACAGTAATGCGATATGGATAGTCCTTAACAAATAGGCTAGCAATAAATTGCGCACTGCGCAGATCTGAAAAGTAACTTTACAGAATTTATTAAAAGTAATTACTAAAAAGTAATTTTACAGAATAAAACGAACTGTAGTTTTTAGTAAGAGGCTGTATTCTGGTCTTGTCTGAAGTTTAAAGATTCAACAAGTACAAGTGTACAACAAGTTTAAACAGCATGTAGCGAAAGATGAAATATAATGGATTATTCAAACTGAATCAACCGATTTCAACATACTATGTTTCCATAATGATAAGCAATATATAAATACAAAAGAATAATATGGAAGTTTGTTTACAAGTGTTCGATATATCTTCCTTTAGTTGCGCATATTGTTTCCTGTCAATTCGATGTATAAATTCGTGTCAAACGTGCCAATGTCAGTGGTAATTTATTTTACAGCTGCAGAAATCCTTTGTTTTAGTTCACATAAAATTGTGCGTAATGGTGCCTTATACATTTGAAATTTTACAAACCCACATAGGAAGAAATTTTATATCAGTTTCCTAAGGTGGTGAGTTGTGAACAGGAAGTCATCTGGCATAATACCACCGATCTAAGGGTGAGGTAGCTCCTTGATTACTTCTAAAATAGCTTTCATGAAATAGATTCACAAAGAACACATAAGGGTCATTTTTTGTTCACAATATGAAACTTACCTATATTATGTATTATTTATCATTCTGTGTCACGTTTATCTTTTTAAATATGGAATTTTGATACTGGATGATTCGTTTTGAATAACTTTGTATTACAGTTTGTTTAAGCATGTTTTGATGAATTCATTGGAACACTAGGAATAATTATAAACACACCTGCTGTCATATCAGACCTAGTTTCAACAAGCCTAATAAATTCATCATACATTTTGTTTTGTAAATCCAAAATATAGACACTCAGCTTACATCCTGAATTCAAAAGTTGAAGTCCTCGTGCATTTATTTTATATTATGATTCCAAGAGGCTTTGTTATTTCTCTAGACAACTTTTGTTGTATTTTTAGTAAATACACGATAAATAGTCAATTAAAGACATAAATGATTTCGGAAGAAAGTTTATTTCGTTTGCTTTGCTGAATTGAGGATCAATACAAAACTTGGACACATCATAATATGTGCACAAATGTTAGGAAGATCTTCGATTAAAGATTAAGGGCAACTAAAACATACTTTTCACGGAACTTTTTATTATTTTTTATAAAATAATTTCCTGTTACTTCTATGTGATGTTTGTTATACAGTTATGGTATACCTGAAGTCGTATGAGTAAAGTGTTATTGCAGAATGAAAAAGAAATTTGTGAAAATTTTCTTCATAGCAAATTTAAATGCTTATGGAGTAGTTATAGATTTTAGGAAGGTCTGATAAAATGAAACTGAAATTCAATTACTTTGAATGAATCAGAATATCCCACAATAAAACTGTACTTTTTATTTAATAAGATATATTTACACAATACACAGATTTTTTCAATTAGAGGTAGTAATGAATCTTACTTAAATAATCAATAAATAAAACCTAAAATTGTGGTTACTTATAGAACTCAAAGCTGCTTTAGAAGGGAAAAATTTCTCTTAAAATTCTGCTTCACGATAATTTAATAAAGTTATTAAAAACAACCTCCAACAAGAAACAAAAAAAAAATACAGTTTCTCCTAAAGACACATCAATCGCTTACCTTATGTGTTTTTAATAAAGTTTTTGAAGAAAAAAAAACTTATTAACTATCAAGAAAAAAGCTTATTACTTAAATTTGCATGAATAACCTTCTATCATAAAACGGTATTAATTTATGTCATAATTAGTTTATGGTTTTAGGGTACTTAACAAACAAAATATAATTTTAAGACAAGATAATTAATCTTTTTTAAGAAAGAGAAACATGTTTAATTTTTTTCCGTAGAGCATCTCAATTTAGACTCATGAATGAAATAAGGTTTAATCAAGCTTGCGTTTGAAAAAAATGTAAATTGGAAGCATTATGCTCTTTTTTTATTTCTCTATAACTAGTTATTTCTAAACTTTCTTTTTATACCAATTTTTGAATGCGTAGCAAAGCAGGAAAGTAAATTTTATGCAATGTTCGATTCAATTTTGTGAAACTGATTTTAATTTCTTTTAATCACTTCTTTTGAAATGGAGTCATTTCTGGTCTTTTTTTTTTGCGAATTTTTAACAATTGATTTGAAGTATTCTAATGAAAAAATGAAGTACTGTGGCTGTCATTTCCTTTCAGAGGAATTCGTATCCGAGATAAATTCGGCTATCCGATTCAAAAATGACTTGCGTGAGTCATGCAACGATTTCGATCGAAAATTCATAATTCATGCTCAAAGTGAAAAACTTTTGAGAAGAATATTACTGACGTCGAAAACAGAACAAATGACTTTCACCATTTGTCTGTCTACCTAAAATAGAGATATTTACAAGGAAAACATAATTCTAATAATTATGTAGTCTGTTCTGAAATTTTCTTCTCAGCAGTGACTCATTATCTCATGATAAACGAGATAAATTTTTTTCCTTATATTTTGATTATTTTTAATTTGCATTGTGTTTTACTGTATTCAGATAATTTGATTATTAGTCTCGAATATTACTCCAGAGCAATTTAATTTATGGTACCTTTGACAAGGAATAATTAGCTTATTTTATGACTTATTCAAGTACCATTCTTGTTATTTTTATATTAAAACAAATGCTAATAATCTTAACTTTGATATATCTGTATATTTTTGTGTTTGTTTATCCAATGAATTCATAAACATAAATAATTACACATGAGCAATTAATGATCAATAATTGTATATATATATATATATATATATATATATGTGTGTGTGTGTGTGTAATGTATTTACATTTACTAACATCTTGCATAAATTCGACTGATTTTATAACTTTAAGTATTTGCTGAGTATTTATAAGCATAACATTTTACTCATTGATGATTATAATTTTAAAAAATGAATTTAATGAAACTAAAGTTGTAAATATTGTGATTCCTCTTTCCCATAATTGTAATTATAATACTGAGCAATACTCGAAATATGTGAATGTTTGCAAGAAATAAATTATGTTCACTGTATAGGAAGCAGCCTATTTTCATATCATGCAAAATATCGTCAATACGGAAAAAGTAAAGTTTTGAAGAAGAAATCCGGAATATCCTAATATAACCTCATTCAGATAAAAATTGAAAAAAAATTCTGTATTTCACATGTTTTATTTTTATTTCAAATTTCGAATATTCTATTTATCAAACTCACAAGAATATTACAATGATGGAATCAGCAACGAAATTTCTATTTCTTATTAGCATAATCAAAAAATGAGAATTTAAACATTTTAGTGCTTCAGTTGCTTTAAATAAGGCTTAAGTCTTGAAATGAAAAAAAAAAAGTTTAGCAATAACCTATCTCTCGCGCAAGAGATAGCATTTCTCTTACATGGTTTATCTCTTCAAAAGCAATAAATTAAAAGTATCGTTTCTGCTTCGTTCTATTTGTTTCTTCCAAACTGACTGAAATCTCATTTCATCACAATTTCCTTCTCTCTTATTAGATCTACTTCATATTTTTCAAGGAAATTCTATACATTTTGAGTCCGTGCACTTTGATGAAAGAATTAGGAGGTTATGACTGATATTCGCTCCCGAAAGAATTCATATCCGAGATGAATTCAACTCTGATTGAAAAGTAGCAGTTCGCGTGTGTCATCAGAGTGGATTTTGATCAAAAATCCAAGACTAGTGATCAAAGGGGAAAAAAAGACTTTCGGTATCATATTTGTTACGTCAAAAGCACCACAAATCATCATCGTTTGTCTGTGTACTTAAAATAGAGATAACATAAGGAAAACATAATTCTAATAATTGGGTAGTCTATTTTGAAAGGAGAGACACGATAAAAATTTTGTTGTTCTACACTAACTTTGAGCATTAGACAGGTATCAAAAACCAATTCGACTAGCTCTTTGTTGACATGAATTTATTAAAATGACATATTATTTTATTATGATATGGTTTTTGATGCATACAGTTTATAAAGTACTTTATTTATACAGGTATATATTTCAAGTCCTCATTTGCCAATTAAAAAAAAAACGATCGTATAATTTTTAAGGATTATCATGTATTTCCTACGAGAATTTTGGTTTCACGTATATTGTCAAAAGTCAACCAGAAGCATGCTAAATAAGTGATAATCGCACCAAGTTCCGGTTGTTGAAGATATGGAACTTTGAGGAATGCTCATTCTTTGATATTGTATCCCCTTTTGATATTATAAAAAAAGGAATTTGGAAACAGTTCTCAACGAATACAGACGCATTTGAAAATATGTGAAGGAAATGATGTAAAATTCCAACACCCGCTGATTACTATATTCACATACAATTAATAATCTTAATCAGAAAAAATAATAAACTGCCAAATGAAGAGAGGAAGTACATCAATGATGCCAAACAATTTATTATTTTTTTTTAATATTAAAGCTCAATAATTTGTATTGTTTTATCTGTTGTTAAATTCCTTAAACATGATTAAACTAATGTGTAGATAATTAATTTAATTTAACCCTTACTAACTTAGGTTCATGTAAGTAGATAAATTGAAATTGGGGATTGAAGTTAAAAACAATTTTCACACCACTTCAAGAATTTCTGTCATCGTTCTATAAATTACGAAAGGCGCGTGTCAAATTCTCACTTTGATTCACAATCACTATCACTAATTGTAACAATGTAGTATCTACCTCCATTCTTTGCTGCTTAAAAGAGTAATTTATTCTATCCATTTTTGGTACTTCATAACTTCAATCAAATCTACATAAATCTAGTTTCATTTTACTGGAGCGAGGATTAATTTTGAACAGTTTAAACAAAAAAAAGCATTCGAGTTTACTTGAAGGATATTTTGAGACAGAACCCTCCCTATATATATAACAAAGATTTTATAAAATAATACTTCAAGTGTATTTTTTCATTCTCACTTAACACACTAGTCGTCCAAATTGCTCAAAACTTATTCTTCCACCACTGAAGCCTTGGAAGAGTTACATGACTGAAAAGGAAAATATCTATTCCCCTTTTATACTACTTTCATCTTGAAACTTACAATTCGTGTTTACACTACATATATTAGTTACTGAGATATTCAGCGAATGAAGCTGAAAGAAATGGTTATAAGCAATTTATAATCTTTATACGCTCATTGCCATAAACATTTTTTTCACCAAGAAAGAGTTGTCAGAATGAGAAAACATTTTACATTCGTAGCAAGTAGGCAATTAGAAAATCAAAGCAAAATTATCATTTATAGTAGAAAAAATTACAAATAAATGGAACTTTCAGTACCCTAGTGAGCCACTTTTAGCGTGAATGTATGATGTGATATATATATATATATATATATATATATACACGCACGCACACACACACACACACATATATATATATATATATATATACGCACACACACACACACACATCACACAATATTATCATATGTATATATATATACACTCATTGCCATAAAGATTTAGCTCATCAATAAGAATCTTTGTTAGATAAAACAAAATTACATACATGAGTACAATGTTATCGAAAGTAAGTAACAAATCCGAACAAATATATTTAAATTAGTAAAAATTACAAAATGAATGAAGGTTTTAATACCCTGTTGGCCACTTCCAGCAAATACGCGATGACTGATCGATCAGGTCATTGAGGCATACGAGTCTCGTATGATGTCCTAGTGACTATCTCTTTCCAGTAGCTGTCCAGCCCATATGGATCCTATTCATCAGTAATATATCCATAAAAACCATGTAATTTTGCCATTCTATAACGCTTATTTTTACAACTTCTTTGACAAATTGAGGGTTTTAAATTTGAAACCTTTTATATCAAAAAACTGTATTGTGGCAATAGATCATAATCCAGACTAATGAAGTCAATACATATAATTAAAAATTTATTTTAGTTTGAATCAATTAATTAATATGATAATGTAGTACATTAAAAATAGTAATAAGTTTGAATACTATTCTGTAAGTAATACAAAATAGAGCATATATTTTTGAAACACACATTCTGATTTTGGACATTCCGCACTGTGAACTCTTACTGATAGCATGCGTCTGTAAAATAACTCTCTGAATGGTACATATTTTGCTGTGTTTTAAATGTATAATCCAAATGTCGTTAAACTATCTATAAGATTTTGAAATTGAAATAACGTGCAAATTCTTTTATTCTATGTCGAGTTTCTTGTTTTCTACAGGAAATATACTGTTTCAAATTAAACTTAGAATATATTTGTCGGAATGTTTTCTATTGATTTCGTAGTGTGTTAGAAGAAGAAGAACGTTTTAATAAAATTATAAATGATATACTAGCTCAACCCATGAATATAATTGTAAGTAGCACTTCTAAGAATTTGAGAAAAAAAACATAGTTTAAAGTATTAAAATTTCCAGAAGTAGTGTTAATTTAAAATACTTGAACTAAAAAATAAGTTTAAGTAACTGTTTCTTTTAAACTTAAATTTTTCCTGAAATATATTTTATGTGTGTTAAAATCCCAAAATACAAACGTTTTTGATAAGTACTTCAAATTCCTTTCTAATGAAAGATTGCATGAGGTAATGATCTATCTGTTTGAATAATTACAAATATTAAAAAAATTAATTCAAACAATAGTATGAATAAATCTGGCACTAAAGCCAATTAAATATTTTATTATGCAATTCGTTTTGAAAATTATTATTATGAAAATAAACAATATATTGAGCCATCAAATAGAAACTCATGTATTGCATAATACCATGTGTTATAATTATTGACCTGAAATCATAGCGAACTTGAATTTCTTTCATAATCTCGATACCATTTAGTTATTATAAGCAGTAAAGCCTTAATTTTTACTAGAATATATTAGTTTCTACAGATGAATCCAACCTTATCATATCATTCTGGTCAATCTAAATTAATACAACTAATCAACTCAATGAAAAGCCATATATAAGCCATAATTAGTAAATATAGATGATTATAAACTCAAGACAGTTGGAGAATCTGAATTGAAATATTTAACTAAATTTCTCCTTCACGAAATATGCATTTAAATAAATAATTGAGAGTTTAATTTCAAAACGTATCCCCTTGTTTATTCGTAGAATTTAGCAGCTTTAAATATTTACACCTGAGTCATAGGTCCCACTTGCGATAACGAATGTACGTAATTAATATTTGACATCGATTGTTCCTACTGTGACAGTTCTGAGGATACACTCAAATATTTATTTCTTGCCAATTAAATCATTCCTCGCTGCCTTTAGAACATATTTTCAAACTCATTACCAATTCAACGCCAGCTAGTTAAGAAAATGTTCCGTCCATTGACGTGGTGGAATACTTAGCTGATGGTGTACGGCAACGAGGAACTTGGTACTTATCATTAATCTTTGTTTGAATCGAGTTTCTTATTTAACACAATTTTCTTAATCCAAATCTTGAAGTTCTTCCAAATCCTTCAGGGTTTTGGAGAATAATTTTGATTACCTTATTAGAAAGGGATTTAATCTTGTTGAAATATTTGGATTGGATATAAATATTGCTCATAACGAATCATTCCAAACCTTTGGAATTTTTTGAAGCCGTATTAGGAGTTCTCAGTATCTCTGACATTTTATCATCTTATATTCAGAAAAGGATTAAATCTGTTGCAGAATTTGATTGATATAATTTATTATAATGAATGATTTTAAGGCCATTGGAGTTTGTTCAACAATCTGAAGGTTCTTAGTATTTGAAAGTTCCATTTCTTATCTCTATTTTAAAACTCGAAACCTCTATTTTAAAACTGAAAAATCGACAGAGAATTAAAAGCTGTCAAATTTTGGAAACGAGTTTGTCAACTTATGCAGATAAAGATTGTGTTTATGCTGGAAGTAATTTACTGTATAGAATCACTCCAAACCTTTGTTCATCTCAGAATTAGAACTTAGTTTAGAAGCTATTTATTATTAACAGAATGCAACATTTTAAAATGTTCGAAGAGTTAAGCATTTATTTCTGTATTATTAAATAGTCAGATTAGATCTAAAACGAATATGTTTACAGATGTTATATGTTATATACTGCTGTTTGTAGAAAATGCAACACCATGAAAGAATCATCAGAATCAAATGAAATTTAATGCAGAAACGACTTGTACTAGAATACAAATAAATGATGAAATACCAAACGAAAGAAAATTGCGTCCGAAATCAGTATTTGGTGCAGCCACCATGCGCTGCAATAAGTGCTGCTATACGACGTGCATGGTCAAACAGATGTTGAATATCTGCTTGAGGAAGAGAATTCCATATCGCTTGTATGCGCAACCAAAGTTTCGTCTTTGAAACTGCAGGACGCGGATCAGCGAGCGAGACCAAGACCATATCCTTCCCACACGTGTCTCAATGGGCGACATATCCGTGAATAAGCAGGCCAAGGAAGAAGTTGCATGCGTTGTGCTGAACAGAAGTCTCGAACAGTCCGCGCAACATGTGGCTGCATTATCCTGCTGGAAAGATAGCTCCAGGGATGCCTTGCGAGAGAAAGAACGACTTCGACACTTCACGGACGTACCTGTTGCTATTGAGATTACCCTCAATTCGTATCAAATTGATCGTCCATGATAGAGAAATCGCACCCCAGACCATAACTCGTGTTCGACCCTATGTCGTTCAATAATACACTCAGAAGGCAGCGTTGACCGGCATAACGTCTAACGAACACGGCCATCATGGGTCCACAAACTGAAGCGTGATTCATCTGAAAAGAAACTTCGGGCAATCCGCTCGCCTGTCTCCAGTGCTCAAGAGCCCACTGCCGACGCAGCCGTCGATGATCTGCCGTGGGGAATCCATAATAAAGGCACCCTTGCGCAATCCTGGCGCAGACGACGACGAATTGACGAAGGCCGACAATTGTACACCTGTAGCGGTAGACAGCGGCTGCCAGCTGCCCTGGAGAGAGCTGACATCTCACCGCCATGCGGAGCAGGTGTCGATCATCGCGCTCTGACGCACCTTCTGCTCGTCCAGTGCCTGTTTTTCGAGTTGTTCGGTGCTCGTCGGTCCACTGCTTCAAAACCGCATCACTGTGGAACTGTTCCGCTGCATACGAGCTGCTATTGCGCGATAGGGAAAATCCTCCTTCTCGAAGGCCGATTATCCTCCCTCGTTCAAACCCGTAAGCTTGAATTCTTATTCTTCCGTCGTGGGATACTCAGGTCTCACTAAAGCGTTTGCCACTAACAAATATATGACTTTTCAAGCTTCCCTTACAGCCTTTATTTATGCTTTCTGATCAATTCAGAGGGCGCTGCGCGCGCGCAGCGCGCGATGGCTCTGACTTTGTTAATTTGCATAATATCCTATAATTGACATTTCACTGCGAATTTCATTTTGATTGAGTTCCTTCATGGTGTTGCATTTCTGAGAACAATGGTTATATATATTTCTGTTTTTTTTTTTTTTTTTTTTTTAAATTTCAACTTTAACTATTTTCAAAAGTTATTAACTATCAATAAAGAATGATACCTGTCATAACAGATAAATATATACTGTCCAATAATATTAGGAAATATACTATCAATATACAATATATATATATATATATATATATATATACTATCCAATAATGTTAGGAAATATACTATCAATCAATATATATATATATATATATATATATATATATATACTATCCGATAATGTTAGGAAATTTTTAATTTTAATTTTCTACCTGTTAAAGTAGTAATGCATGCTAATAATGAGACCAGGAGAACAAGTTCTAGAGATGAAAATACAGAATATTATACAGATATGAAGCTTTTGACTTTCACTTTTGCTACTTTCTGCTTTGACTTCATATTTAAAGTATACAGCGGTTTGTTAACGTGCGTGTAATCGAGAATTTCATCCAACGCGAAAAATGGCCTGTCTGCCTCACTGATCGGCATCCTATCAACATAATGGGAATTGGCTGAGACAACTTGTCAGCTCTTCCGAGCCCACATACACACACACACACCTCAATTCTAGAACTGAAAATAATTCATTCGTTGCATTTTTTAACTCATGAACACAACTTAACCGAAATGTCATATCAAGAATGGAAAACGTTGTCCAACATGGCTCTCTGTAGAGATGAATAAAAACCTTTTTAAATTAAAAGTGCAACGTAACCTTTATTATTTCATAAGTTTTTAAATTAATTTAAATCCATTTTTCTTTCAAAATGTTTATTTTATAATAGATATACTATTTTACTGTTTTTTCACATTGTGTTCTTATTTTATAACCTTTTTATTTTTTGCAGACATGTTTCCCGATATTCCGATTTCCATGTTCACTTCATTATATACATTATTACTATTTATGGTTAACTTGTAGACATTAGGTGTGATATATATAAATTGATATAATAATTTTTTTAACCTTTTTTTTTTTTTTAAGAAAAGGTGTGAGCTATGATTAGTGCTGTTTCATATTTGAAAAATTGGTTGATAAACTCTAAAGATGACATTTGATGCTAACATAAGCCCGATACATTTAATAACTGTAGTAAAGAGAGCTAATTGTTATCCAAATTACATTTGTCAAAAATGATACAAGTCTATATTCTGTGGCACAGCCTGAGTTCTCATTTAAGAGGATTATTTAAAATTGGTTACTACTGAAAGCTGAAATGTAACGAAACTGTGTGGTTAATTGATTCATTAAGTCTTAGTTACAGCAAACTAATCAATATTTTTTTTTGTATCATATATTTCAGGTAAAATTAGTTTAATGGCTATTATTCTAAAGAAATGATTGTTGACGATTTTTGAGGAGAAAATGGAAAATCATCAAAACTACAAGGTGTCTTCAACGTTTCAAAACTGTTTTAAATTCTATGAAATGGAATCACTATTAAAATAAAATGTTGTTTTAAAAGTTGAAGTCAGGAAGAGCATTATCATTATCTCTTGTGTCGATAGTACAGTCATATATCTATGGGTCCTACTGGTTCTCTAGGACCTCTTCAGCATAAATAACTGACTGCAAACATTAAATTATATTTGAATGTTCCTATAGCATGCATCTCTAGAATTTCTGATTAAATATTTGAGTTTTCGAGAGTTGTGGTGGTTTGGCAATGGAACTAAGTGCTTTCAGAACGATTATTAGCTGAACTATATCTATAAATTATACTTGTAAGTAAAATTGTATTTCTCCTTACTTTAAATTTAACTAATTTATATTTACATCTTGTAAATTACAATCAACGTTTTATCATAAGATTTCTGGAGTTAGTTGTTTGTATGCTGAGGGAATTAAAAACATTTATAATACTTAATTATTATTATTTCCACATTATTATTAGTTTTTGTAGTATTATATATAGTATATATATATATATATATATATAAATCTACACTGATCCATTTATAGGAATATTTTATTGGGCTTTTTTTTTATTACGTAAATTAACTACACATAAAATAGACAAATTTTCTTATTAAGAATTCTTCAACAACTGTTTGGATCTTGATTATCCAATAAATTTCTTAAATACTTATATACATCACAAATATAATTCATCTTTATGCAGAATTGATCCAATTTCAAATCCACCACACAACAATAGGTCCACAAAGTCGGTTGTTAGTGGTCTAGCCGAAATGAAGATTTTATTTATTTACATTTACACAGCTTACATTTTCTCACTCTCTGGACCGTTATATTCTTTTAACATACAACTTATTACCAATTGTTTGCATCCTTTTACATTTTATTACCAATCAAACAATGATTTAAATCTTTTTCAATTTATATGGTGATGATGTGTTATATTTTTCATTTTGAGTAATCTGATATACAATCTTGAAGCAAAAGATTCCCTCTTACTACTCAACATATTTGAATCTTCATTTCTTTGAGTTTGTAAGTAATTTTATATTTTGATCTGTTGATAATTTTTAGAATGATAGATTTT
Organism: Nephila pilipes; assembly: GCA_019974015.1. Taxonomy (NCBI): domain Eukaryota; kingdom Metazoa; phylum Arthropoda; class Arachnida; order Araneae; family Nephilidae; genus Nephila; species Nephila pilipes. Next base: position 309,443 of record BMAW01007827.1, on the reverse strand, counting down.
ATTTTGTAAATTTTATCGTTGAAATGTTTGCATTTTTAATCATTGAATCTTTGTAATTTATTTCCCAATTCACCTACCAGGAATTATAGGATTTTTTATTTTTGTAGATTTTATCACTGAATTTGTTTACATCTTTAATCTGCTCTTTTGCAATTTGATTTCCTATCACCTACAGTCCTAAAGGGGAAGGTTACCATTAAACTAGTTTCTTAACTTAATCGGTCCTCAGCCCGATATTGTTTTTTGACTTACGGGTTCTCATATTTTCATTTATTTTCTTTCATTTGTTACATTTCTAGATGGATTTTTGTCTTTTAAATAATTTAAATTATTCTTTCTTGTTCAGTATGTATATATATATATATATATATATATATATATACTATCTACTGGCAATATATAATGTTATTTAACAATTTATTTTCTTATATTTCATCTCCGAAATCGATTCCAGTATATCTAAGATTTTAGGTGATTTCTATGAAAAAATTAAAGAAACTAAAAACCAAGTATTGGAAAATCTATAGTGTGGGAAAATGCCATTAAAAATGTCATTTATATGTCTGATATTAGTAATCTGCTGTTTATTTAAAACTGACTCAATAAGAAAAATCTGTAAATCATGCAAAAAAGATTTAATGTCTAAAAACATGCAGCATGTTTGTTGTGATTTAAGTTTCTAAAACTTTTTGATCTTTCAATTTAATCTTATGGGCAAATATTTTTTGTAAACCATATATATTTCAGAATGAGTATTTTAAAAACTCCTGTTGAGCCAAATAATAAGGGACTGAATTTATTTCAGGATATATATATATTATTTTGTATAAAGGCATCATTTCACTGTAAATTTGTTAAAGAACTTTTATAATAAGCATTAATCTCATTAAAAATATTATAATAACATTCTACAAATTACATTTTGAACAATCTTTTCCAATAAAAATAAGTTTTAGTATATTTTCTGAGTACCTAGTCTAAAGTGCGATGAGATGAATTATAATGATTTAACAAAGAAGTATGGTAAATCTAATTTTAATGATATTCAATTTATAAGAATATACAAATATTCTTATGAAATATCTGCTTTTCTTCCTTGAAGCATCTTTTCTTTTCCATTAGACTTATCCATTAGGCTTATTCTAAAGTTCTCAAATCATTATGAGATATCTATTTTGTGAAAAGAACTCTCAAATTTTGTTCTAAATAATAATAAAATATTGACAAAATATACACAAGTTATAACGTATGTCTTTTTTAAGTAAAAACAAGCTCAAAATAGTTTCAATTTCTTTATTTCCTTTTCATCTGAGTAGATAAATTTAACTCAAAGGCAGTAAATTACATGTGACATTTCGGCTCGTCTTCAGATTTCTAAAAAGTGATTAAAATAATTTACTTAATCATAGCCAAACTAAGATATTTACATTCCTTCTTCTAAAGTCTCTACATATTGCATCCAAATATTCAACGAAAAGACATTAGGTGTTATGAGATTGATATTCTCTCATGAAAGAATCTCATATCCGAGACTAAATTCGACTTGATTGAAAAAGTAGAAGTTCGCGTGAGTCATCAGTGGGATTTGATCAAAAAATTCATAACCTCGTGTTGCAAGAAAAAGGTAATGACTTTGAGATAATGTTGCGACGTCAAAAACTATCTCAAAAGTCGTTCATTATTTCTGCCCTAGTTGAAATGAAGTAATATGAAGAAAGCATATGAATTAAATAATGTGTTAGTCTGTTGCTAAAGAGATGGAACACGTTAGAAACTGATGTAGCAACTTCCTTTTTAATAAATGATTTACTCTATCGAAAAGATAAAAGAAATGAAGTGATTTAATTAAAAGTACACATGTTTTTTTTATAAGCATGTAACTCATAAGTGAGTTCCATTATTTTCTAAGAATGACAATAGTTTAGTTCTTTAAATATTAGCATGCGATCAGAAAATGATGGTATTATATTCTATTATATATATACATATATATATATATATAAAGCATTAAAAAGAAACATTAGAGAGAGATAAAAGAGATAACATCATAAGGCGTGATATACATAAATCACCGTCTATAATAATTAACATACAAACTTATGCCATGTCGATTTGGAATTAAAATGAAATAAAGCGATCTATGAACAATGTATACAATTTCCAGTTTCGATTATAATTACTAAAGATCTGTAATCTAATCCAACCATATCATAACAGACTGAGAAATTTCTAAATTATACAAGCAATCAGAAACTATTGAAATGTTGGACAAGAAACTACTATTAGAAGTTCAAGTAATCCTCAAGCAATTTCATAATCAACTGGAAACTATTTTTTCTCTATCTGGCTGAACTGCGCATTCTAACTAATATTACTAGTTAATTTCAAAGTTAGCAAGCTTGACATTCTAGAGTCTTCACCTGCTTTAAAGATCGCATTTGTTGTCAAAGATCATTTTCAAAATGAATCACGTGCAATTAATATTTGGACTTGAAGCTCCTTCACTCTAGCTGATTGCAGTGATCGCTTTTCAAATATTTATTTTCCTAATTCGTTCTTCGATAAATTAACATCATTTCCTCAAACAGACTGCGTTTTGAGACTGTGCAAGATTCAAAAGTTTTCGCTCTTTGAGATATTGGAATGCTATATGATTATTATGCATTCAGACTGAGCTTCAATACTCTTTTATAGTTTCCAGTATGAGTTACTTTCAATTTGCATTAATATGATATCAATGGCTGAGTGATTGGCTATAATGCCATTGTATCGACTCTGGAGTTTCTGATATGGAAGGATCAAATTTTACTATATGTCGAAAAATAAAATATATATTAGAATATTTTACCCATATACTGATTATGATTAATGTTTCTCAAATCGTATGAAAAGTATTTTATGAACAGCTCAAGCATGTCGTAGGAAGGAGTAGGTTGAGGTTTAAATTTATGTGTATATCATAAATAAGAATTGATATGTTTATATCTCGAACTAGAAATTAAAATTAAATGTCGAAGATAATTTTCTTATGAAAATGATACAAAATACTTATAAAAAGGTATGGACCTATAATGAATAATAGGATCGCAAATTCTGATTAATGTATATTATGAACATTTCAAGCTATGTGTACTGAACGGGTATGCTTCTGTTTTAGGGGATTAAGTCAAAGAAAAAATAAAATTAATCATAATGAATTTTTTTATAGGAAAAAATAGAAATTGCTTGAGAACGATGATGACCCAGTTATAGTCAAAAATAAATTCCAAGACTAAGAATATATTTGAACAGTCTGTAAATGAGGCTTAGTAAGAATATTAGTCAAGTTCAAGATTTCATGTCTGTATCTTTTCAAATAATAAAAAAAAAACTATTTGTCTACGTGATTAGTTGTTATTACTAGTGAAAGAAAATATAAGAGCATTATCTATTAATAACTGAAATTTATTTATATAATTCATAGTTTAAGTATATTAATTTTCTTGATGTTTACAAAACTATAACATGAAAACAAATAATATTCCTATACACTCTAATAAAATTGTATTTGGATTTAGTAATACTGTTTCTTCCAGTTTTACTCTTATGCTACTGAAAAAATTAAGAAAATAGTATTTTAATTTTATGTCTACGTGGTAAAAAAGCGAAGCATTGCTGACCGGGTTTGACTTCCATGTGGCTTAAATTTGGTCAACATGCCGTAAATAATTTGTCATGGTTCAAATAATATAATATAATATAAGTTTTTTATGCATGTGAGCGTATCCTATTTGGGGTGCAATGTTTTTAATTTAATATTGAAAGATTTTAATAATTATCATTTATTTTTGTTTTAATGTCAATATTATGTCATTTAAGCTTTGACAGATGGTCTATTTTTTATTCTTATTGTTTATTTATTATATGTAATGAGGAAAATCTTTGATTAAATTTGACTTTGGATTAAGACATACCGCCTATTTTAAATCACAGAATAATACAAGCATTGCACATTTTAAAGGGAAACAATTTGGAATCAAATTTTATATTAGGAAGTACAATTGACCTAAATTAGGTTTCTTTTGATATTTTGTTATAAAAAATAATTTCCTTTTCTAACACTACGTTGATTTATCACTAAATTGTATTAAAAATTACATAAATAAATTGATTTGAACTCAAGCAGATTCGCTTACATAGGGGAGACTTAGTAATGATATTAAAATTAATAGAGGATAATAAATTAGTTTTTGTATCGAAAGAAAAAAACGAAAATAGACAATTAATTTCTTAGGAGAGAAAAGAAAAAAAATGTGCATCTTAATTTTTAGGTAAGAAAAAGGGCCTATACAGTATGAGAAATTCAATAAGGAACGGATCAAACTCCTTGCCTTCATGATTTTACTTGTATCTCTTGTGTGGCATTGTTCTTAAAAAATAACATGGAATAGTCTCAGAATTGCTTTGATAAATTTTCTGCAATACATTCATTTTTCAATTTTACACGCATCTCTAAATCTCTACTAATCAATTCATGTCGTAAGATGTAGTTTTATTCTTCAGAAAAAATTATTCATTACAAAGAGAAAAAACATCTGTTAGACTGATACATTACAAATAGTGCAGATCTCCAATTAACAATCTATAATATCTGATAGGCAGATTGTTCAATTTCATTCGATTTGATAAAAGCTTACAAAAAGCTAGTTTCTGGATCCGTATTTATCTTGGCTAGCCTTATAATACCTATATTGTTGAAATTACTGTAGCTGAATAATAACACAATATATTTTAACCCTGAATGAGTGTATAGTCCAAGTTAAAGATGTTCTTACAATAAAATACATATTATTCTTGATGATAGAATTTCCATAAGCTTTGTGAATTTATTCTAAAAATATCGGAAAATAAAAGTCTAGCTTACTGCAAATACTTTCGTTTTGAAATGTACCGATTCTTCCAATTTCTGTTTTCTTTTTCTTTTTTGATTTATACAAATTCCTTCGTAAACAATAGGTTCCATTCTTATAACGCAATTTATTTCAAATGGAACATCCAATGAAGTCAATAAAATTGGTAAATCTTAACACTGAAATATTTTTCAAGTCTTCACGACAGATCGAAAAGATTGTTAAGAAACACAAAAAATGCAATAAGATGTGTAGATAACATTGCTTAGTTGGCAGCTTCTCCGATATATAACTACAATTCATCGAGTTTAAGTACAGGAAAATAAGAACTAGAAAGCATATCAAATTTAGGTTATAAAACGATATTTTTAATAATATAACCATTACCAAAATTTCAAATTCATCAAATTTTATTGGTACTGTAATGACAAAGTAAACTACATAACGAATAACTTAATAATTTGGCCTAATTTCCATGCCATCACAGAAACCTGGTTCTTTATTTTCAAACGTAGTTTCTCTGATCCAAATGGTTTCTGGGTGACAAATGACTGAATTAAGGCTAAATTACTAACACTTCGTGGAAAGATTGTAAGGAGTTCTTTACATGATATTCTCAGAATCTGGATCTACATAAGCTTCTGAACTTCCTTGTGAAAAGTTGTGATTTACATGTTAAGATAGCATTATTGTATAAGAAGAGTAGTAAAGAGAACACAGTGAGATTAATTCTAGTATAGGTGGGAGAGAGAGGAATTATACGGGACTGATGTAATATCTCGAGAGAAACAAGTGTAAATTCTCTTTGTTTGTATAACATAAATCGGATCTTAATAGAAGTATAGCTTGAAATTGATCTAGTGAATTCAGCCATCTGTCAGAGTTATTAAAAGTAAGCAGGATTTCTTATTAAAACATTCAGTTTAAAGACGTGGACTAATTAAACATTCCACATAATTAATTAATTCTGATTTTGAACGTTCTAAAGGCTTGAGTAGGCAAATTAAATATATCTTGCTGATTACATAATGCATCTTTTATGACACTTGTAATAGGACGAACAATGCCTTGAGGTGAAAAAAGTCTTCTCATAAGCACAAAATAGGTCTCTATGAGGGAAGAGTTCTGAAGGTCATAGATGTAAAAACTTTTCTCTTAAAATTTGTAGTTAGGAAAAAATAAATAAGAATCTCAATTGGCTTCTATATATAGCATCACTTCTATATTACAGCGAGCGGTAGTTAACTTTCTAAAAATATTCATCTAGCAAATAAATGACATCTGGGATATCACACCCTATTGTATATATCAGTATTGTATATGGCAAATAATGATGGTACAGTCGATCAGAAAAAAATGGGATTTCCTTTAATAACTGCCGAACTATCGTCGCCAACTGGTAAAAATAAAATCAATATTAATAGTCCAAAGAAACTGAATTAAGGCATTAATGGATCAAAATAATTAACTAATTAACAAAGTTATTTAACTTCTAAATATGAATTTTCATTATCAATAGGCGTTTTTTTCCATATATTCGTTCATTCTAGTAAATCTCATCGTTAAGATTATTCTTATGCACTCAAAAATGTAATAAAGATTTTCATATTTTACTTTTAAGTAAGTACTGATATAAAATACAAGTCCCGTGATGTTCTAATGAAGGTGTCTCAAAATATTTCGACTGATAACATATCTCCATTCAACACTTTTCAAAGCATATTGCACCAAACATAACATAACACCAATTTTAAAATGAGAAATTACAATGAATGAAGGACATTATTATGAAAAATATTAAAACTATTAAATATAGTTATGAAAATAGCAACACTATAGCATGACAAATTTATACTCATTAGTATTGCTCGTGTCATAAAACCATAAAACAAAAAACTTGTGCCTACAATACACAACATAAAATGAGTGTGCTTAGCGAAGGAAAGCGCACTCACCTCTGAATAATATAAAGCGAAAAACAGAAATGGTGCAGTTTTAAATTCGGAGACTAGATGCTTTCTACCCCGTAGGTGGGAATGATATTGACTTTAGTAAGCAAGAAAGGATCTACCCTGAAACTGTGTGCTCCTTTTTTACGGTGGTCTTTCAAGCCAGACCGAAAAAAACTGGTTGGTTATGAGATGGGTATAAAATCATTTTAATTGGTGTCGCTTGTTGAAAGCCCGCCGCATATTCCCCTTTCCGTATCATTATGATTTTACGAAGGGAACATTTTGAACGACATTTGTAGAGTATATCCACTTTTCCACTTTCTGCAACTTTGATAATAACTCCTATTATATTGAGTTTCGTTTCGAACAGTTCCAATTTAGGTCATGTTACTGTCTCTAATTTGGTGGCTGGTTCCTGTTGACGCATGTTCCGCAGTCAGTATATTACAAGCTGTGATTTTGGCGTGGTTGTCTGTTGAAACGCACAAGTAAATTGTTGTTGCTTAAAGTACTATACAATCAGTAGTTATTCGTCAAGTGTGTCTTCAAAACCTCAGATCCCAGTTAACTACTCCAAGTTACAGATGTTTCTCCTCACTTGTAGGGGTTGTTTGCTTTCTTTTGACATTGAGTGCCTAGACGTTTCGTTCTGAACCATTGCATTCGCATTAAATTTGCATCAGATTTATTTGTATCAGTGCTCATTCACTAGATCAAAAGATTGATGGACTTTCTACTGTATTCATTTAAAAGTGATTAATTCCACTGACGTTTGTGAGATAGCTGTTGCTACTCATAAAAACAAATTGTAACCGTCATTACTAAAATTCTACAAGAACATGCGCTGTGAAAAGAAAATGAAAACATGAGGAGGTTATGTGGAGCATTATCCACGTGACTTAAGAAAATTATATAAGAGTATTTCTTTTTCTATAAAATAAATGAAAATTTCTTGGTTCCACTGTTCATTCTAAGCCATTCTGATAAGCATAGCTTGAAAAAGTGCTAATATTAAATTTTTGAAACTACCATACTATTGATTTGTTTATTTAAGAAACAATTAACCAGTCTATTTTCATACAGATTTCACTTCCCTTCGTCTGGCGATTTAAAAGTTTTTAAAAGAATTCCACGTTTTGGAAGGGATA
>BMAW01007827.1:146119-301429 GCA_019974015.1 Nephila pilipes | reverse complement strand
GGCCCCTGAACTAAAACAATGATCACTTGGATACCGTGGTACCAAAGAAGGAAGCTACAGCGAAGTTATGAAATATGTAACACTAAGGACTATATTTAGTATACATAGACTATTTTTGCATCTCTAAATATATATATAAAGAGAGTATATATATATATATATTAATATTATATTAATATATATATATATATTGTTATCAGTTATAAAATAAAAAAACATCAAAAGGGAATAAATATAAGAAAATATATTAATACATTTTGCAGAAAAAAACAAGTTCACCATGTTTATATCACTTTTTAAATCCAATGACTGTCTAAAACGTATTTTTTTTTTTTTCAATTCTTCTGAAAAAATTATTTGTTAAAAATACTAGGATAACGAAAGAGAATAAAAATCTTTATTTGAACAAGGCTTGGTAGACAAGCGTTCACACCAAACCTGATAGGAAGATAAATAATCGCACTCAGGGTTTATTCACTTTTCATATTTCTTCAAACAAACAAGCATACGCCAAATATTAATTATATCAAGGCCAATAAAACTTTTGCCTGTCTTAACCATCGTAAAGATTGTGTCCAAATTGAGAATAATCATTCAAGTGAATTTGTATACAAATATTAATAATTTTTTTATAAATTAGATAATATTGTGCAATTATTGGTTGAAGGAAAATATCATCAGAACACTATCTTAATTGTTCAGAAATTTTCGTAATGTTACACACATTATTTTCCTCAGAATATCCTCTCAAGTTCAAATAAATTCACTTTTTTTATTTTAAATTGTTATTTATAAGCAAATTTCTTTCGAATAGCATAATATAGTGTTCTGAAATCATAAGATCATTATATGACTGTTTTCAAATAAATTTTAACTGTCATGGTTTATAGAGATAAGTGATTCTTGAAAGGCTTTCATCCAAAACCTGCCAACAAAACAATTAAAGACGTCTATTTGCTATTCAACATATCCTATTTCTAAAATCAATTGCTATCCTTTTAAAATCAGCTCCTGAGTATCCTTATTATTGCTGTCTATTCTAACGTGACACAAAGCAATTTTTTGCGTTTCTTCGGTGATTGCGAATAACCAAATGCAAGTTGGGATGAAAGAAGGGGTTCATTATCTGACATCAATGAATGGCATCTTTATTGAACATGTGTTGTTGAATCATATGGAGAAGGTAACTGCTTAAAAATAAAAAAAAGTCTCTATCCTTCCTGAAATCGACTGTAATCAAAAGCATAAAGAAATTTATACATGGAGTATGCAGATAATAATGACAGCTAGTCATATTTCTACCCTTATTTGTGACATCTTGTTAGTACGTAATAAACCTAATTTGTTATTGTATATAGTATGGAAGGATCATTATGGAGAAAAATATACTTTTAATATTCCATGTTTCTTAACTATTATTGTGTATATGTATTTGAAAGAATCTAGTCAGATATTGCATACCTAATTAAAAAAATATTTAAAACTAAATTTAATTCTAAGCATTTGCATTTGCAAAAAATATTCTAGCACAAAACGAACTCGAATCATTTCTCTACCTCACCAGTTTGAGATAGAAGAGACTCGAGACAAATTTTAGTTTTCGGCTGTTAGTTATGAAGGTCACAAACATACTGCAATTCAAGGCGTGTATCTGACATCTCACCTAAACGATGATATCTCCAGAACATCTGCCGCTGTAACAAGGAGAAGAGAAAATATTCAGAAAACAGAAAAAACATTAATTCTCTTAAATCGATTGTATATAGTCGCAAGCACATTGATATAGGTTATATGCAGACGGTGATGCTGATGAGATAAGACGCCTGCTAATAATATATCGTCCTATATTCCTGCAGGTGCATTATATAAGAAAAGCTTCAGTTATTGGTTATAGATGAGAATATGTAATATTGAATACTCAGGATGATCATTCACAGGAATGAAAACTATAATGTGCAAATACGCAATTTTGTGTTTATATTAAAAAGACTGAACTTAAGCATTATCGGATTTTGAGTGCATATGCCAAGAGAATATGGAAATTTGTTAATTCAGTCATATATGATTAAATCTGGGGAATTTATAAATATTTATAGAAAGGTTATTTCAATAAAATAAACGAATATTGAGACTGACTAGTTAATTTCTGGTGATTTCCTCCAATTATCAAATGAAGCACAATGCATATAGTAAAATTCTAAATAATATTTAAGTATCAATTTTTTAAAAAAATATGTGTTAATGTATTGTAAAGTAAAGGCATAAGCACAACCTGAAACCCAACACCAAAAACAACAGCCGAAATCGAAAAACGAAATTAGAGGGCAGCCCATCGATGAAAGAGAGAGGTAATACATACACGTAGAATCAAAGCATTAAATTTTAAGCGAAAATCTCTAAATAGGTGTAGAAAAAGTAAAGAAATTTTAACACAAAATATTTTAAAAAAGATGTAGTCTTTAATGAATTTTGTAAATATTATTATATTTACATGTAAATATTATATTACATAATTTTAATAATTCAGAGGCGAAAAGGCCCACTACATCAAACTTTGTGAAATTTTTCAAAGGTTTTGTAAACATATCATGTATATTTATAACGAGTTTGGAAATGCGAAAAATATATTTTAAATAAAATGTTTATTATAATATTAAGACTTAAGGAACTGGTCCAAAACCGACTTTTTTCTGAATCAAAAAGTTAAATTTATCAGTTCTCATTGTAAATACAGTGCATTTTAATTATTTTAGTGTATTTTATTTTCATATTGTGTTATATTTTAAATAAATGGCTAAAATTGCTAGTCATTAATATTATCGTCAGTTTGGTACACAATTTTAAATAACCTAATTCAAAAGATACAAAATTGGCCTAACATCTCTAACATAGAATTTCAAAAGATTATAATATCATTAATAGGAAACACTATTTATCTTTCTTGTTATATACGTTACTAATAATCATATTTTTCTCAATTTTCAAATTGATATTTCAAAATTTATTTCATAAGAATTTCCATTAATTTAATCAAATTTAAAATGAAAAAGATAAAATGATAACTCTCGTTTAACATTTGGGTTGAAAGGTTTTTTTTTTTTTTCAAAAAATTAAAAGATTATTTAAAAATTATGCGTCTCAAAACTTTGGCATTATATATATATATATATATAACTGAAATTATTATCTTCGTTAAAAAATTATGTTCAGAAAATATATATTATATATTATCAAGACCATTATTGGCAAGAACCACTTTGAGGTATGCTTTTAATTTTTTATATATTTTTTCTCTATTAAATTAAATATTATTTTCTCTTCAGATTATATAAATAAGAGGTCCAAGTTTTTCAAGAAATAAAATAATAAATTTTAATTTTAAAATTAAGATAACAATAATCAAATCCTCAATATCTATTAAATCAAACAAATATCTTAATGCATAGACATATAACTAGTAAACGTATTCTTGTATATAACAAATAAATTTATAACTATTTTAGTGATAACTTGTCCAAACTACCTATTGTATTTTGTATTTAGTAACATTTATGCTTAATTTTGTAAGCATTGAAACCATTGATTTTGATTCGTTTGTTTTTTTTTTATGATTTAATTTACTGAAGTGTGTGATGATTTCATCAGTAATTACTGATATAAACGCACATTACTCCATTCTCTAAATATGGGAAAAGTATTAATTATTTTATATTCATTATTCAAACAAATATATAATACATTTTACTTATGTTTCATAAAATAATAGTTCATAATTATAATTTGCAATGATCTCTCTAGATCAGAAAAAAACCATTTTATGTTTCTAAAGATACAGCTTCGATTTTATTGAAATGTGTAAAAAGAAATTTGTTAAAATTTGTATAAAAAATTAAAACCATCAATCTTATGTACAAAAAATAATCATTTCTGTAAAATTTTAAAATGTTTCTTTGAATAATTCCTATTGTAAATCTTTAAGAAAAATTTAATTCCAACAGTTATTGAATGAAAAGCATTAGGATTTTTTCATTTAGATTGAGCCCTGCGATATTTATCATTGAATAAAAGAATAAATAATATTTTTGCTTCTATCATCATGAATACACTTTCGCAAAATTATCAATGTGATGGATTTTAAATGTGAATTAGACTTTTATATAATACTAAAACGAATTAATAATATAATTTGAAGAAAAAAATAGTTTCAGTATTTTAATATTCTTTCATGACGAAGTCTAGTAATATTTCATTGAACTTAAAAAATGTGTATTTTGGCAATATATATAACTGTTTCAATACTTTTGATATGGAATAACCTCTACTATCTTATATAATGAGAATTTAAAATACATATGCTTCTTGCCATTTATTTTTTTATAATCATGATTAACAGAAACATTATATACTATGGTTTTATGCCATATATGAGTAATTTAGAGTAAAAGTTTATTTATAAAACTAGTGAAGAAAAGAAATTTTGTTGTAAGAATTTAATTTAGATTCTTGATGCTAGGAATAAATGTTTAGAAATGTATGGTAAATTAATTTTACATTAATAAATAATTTGATTAATTTATGGTTAAGTTTTAATGTAACTGAGACATTTTTTGAAGAAAAATGAGCTTATTTTATGTCAGGTTTAAATAATCTTTCACTTTTTTCAAATAAAAAAACGATTAAAACTTATTTTAACATTAAGGCATCCATATATATTTTTATCTGTTTTACATAAAGTCAAGCATCTATGGACATAAGTAAATTCAGTACCGTCAATAATACCTCAATAACTGCATTTCATAATTTGCAAGTCGGGAACTTATATTTAAGCATACCTTGCACAAAAAAAATACAAATTTTATAACTTCAAGTTTTCATATTATTAATTAACACAAACATCTTAAAGGTGAGTGATAATAGTAACTTCAAAAAACTGGAATCTGTTGGACTTTTTTTTAAACAATTTAATTCCATGATTAATTTTCTCTAGTTTACTTAGATATTACATGCCATAAAAAATACATGAGACATTGGCAAAAAAAAGAAATTCCTTCTCGATCTCATAGGAAATAGCTCTTACTCTTATAACAACAAAAACATTAAAACCTGGACATAGCATGCACAGCCTGTACCACAGAACTCAAAAAACTATATTGACATTTTAGAGAAGAAGAGAGTATATAGAGAGAGAGATATATATATATATACAGGAGCAGGCAGGAACCGCCATGTTCAATCATACCAATACCAAGGAAACATGGTCGAACAATTTTATCATGCCAATGTTAGTTTTATTTTACTTCATTTTATAAAAAAGGAATACATAATTTTCAATGACATACTTAATTTAATATGGTTTATTTTAATGGGATTACTTTTTTAATCTTTAATGAACAGAATATTATCTATTGAAAGATCATTACATGTCAAGTGCAATTTTAGTACCTTATCGTCTTTTATTCCGTTCCTCACGTGCACTCTGGTTCTCAAAAACTGATTCGAATCTACTGCATAAGCAATTTGCCTTTGATCTCTACAGCCAAAATTTGCGCCAAGTTTGTTTTCGTGTATATACTATGCATTTGATTTGAGATCGAATATTATTACAAAAATGGGAATAAAGAATGTTTCTTGATTTGTAGTCCTGTTTAATATTTTAAATTTAATATATACAATTTTATGAATAATCACTCGTATTTATAAATTTTAGTAATATCTACTTTTTTCCAATTTTTAAGTAAAAGCATTTCCTGAAAAATTTGTTCCTTTACTCGATGTCTGAATTCTGGTAAACAGCTATTGTTGGCTATAGAAATTACTAAATTAATCAACAAATGTATGAGAAATTCATGAGCAGATATCAATACAGTTCAGCTTACAATATCTTTCATTTAAACAAATCTGTAATTAATATGTTCTTACATCAAAAAGAAAGCCGGTTACATTATAAATGAGACCCTAGAAAACTATTGCATCTTTTATAACTTACATTAACTTCGAAATAATGTTCAAGACCTGACTTTAAAAGTGGCAGAGTCAGACAATTGAAAAACAAACTCGTAACCTAAATTCACCTCAAACAAATGTTATTTCCTTTCCTAGATTACACTGTTGAGGTTTTCTTAAACTACTTGCCACCTTTCTCTTGCTCACCATGCCATGAGCGAGATCCTATTACAATCTCTCACCTCACCAGGGAGGCGCGTTGACATAACTACATCCTAAAATTGCAGTAGTCCTTCACACCTCCGTGTTCATATTCATACTCTTGTCAGCTTTTAGAAGAGAGAACACGGCTAGATGAGGAATCGGTATTTCAACCTTTGCTTTGCCGAATCTGAATCCTCCTTGTGATCCGCATCCAATGTCCTACTATCTTCTTTACCTGTCTGTATTCTCTCAACATCGACGAACCAGAGTGCCGGTTCATTCTGGGATCAGTAGAAGACATTCGCACCAGAAGATTCATAGTTTCACTTTTTTAAACAATTAACTATACTACTCAGAGGCAGTTTGAGTTTGGATACTTAAATCTTCTTTTGTCATGCTACGAAATTACTTCACCAGTTGTTCTTCATCACTATGTTACATGATAATTTGATAACTTTTATGATATCCTTCCAGTTATTAATTACTATTAATCTATAAATATTTAAACTAACTTTGCTTGTAACGTAATAAATTAAAATGAACAAATAAAATTAATGTTCAATAGTTAAATTGTCCTGGATCATTTTGTAATGGTACTGTTGGTAAGTCAGTTGACATGTGTATGACTGCATACGCATCTAATAAACAACTCTCATCATTATTCTGGAAAATAGCTAAAATAATATTTTCCATAATCCAACCCAAAACAATATTGTCTCGAGGCATTGAAAAGAGATGTTAAATTCACTTATACAAAAAAATTTGGACAAAAGCCTGAAGCGATAGCCGGTCAGCATAACTGTTGGTACAACTTAACAACTACATTACACTATTAGTCCTGATTGGAGCTAAAATCTTTATTCTAAAGAATTACTCTTAGAACAGCTGGATTAAATTCAGAAATAAAGTCGAAAAAATGCTGCCACAATTTTACTTTTATTCATTTTACTAACCAATATGTGGTTTATACATTATCTCAATTTTGCTGACCAACTGTGTTGATTCTTTAATTTGAATCATAAATTCTTCATTAAAATGAAACAGAACTTTTTCAAATTTGATTTGAAATATGAAGTAGAGTGAATAGATTGTTACATCTCTTAGTAGTAAAGATGAAACTGAGGGTTTGGAAAGTTAGGTTAGAAATAAAGATAGTGAAATAATGTGATCAAATGGAGATATCTGGACCAGTATGCTTTTATCTAAAGGTGCTTCCGGGTTTAGCCTAGAGGTGTGACATTGGGTTGATGTTTCGGAACTCTCAATCTCTTCTAGTTATTTTGAACTATTCGAATCTGCAGGGAGCTGGGTAAGAAATAAAATTAAATTGATATTCTAAATGATGGTTAGGCGCCAAAGAGTTTACCCAAAAGAGGAGTTAAAGTAGTTTGATACAAATTGCAGAATAAAAATTTTGAAGATAATAGAAGTGATTGTATCAATATAACTAGATTTTCTATTTCTATTGACTACTGTTTATGCTCAACAATTTAGGTGAAGATTAGTAACGGTAAAGATGAAAACTATTGTAAAGCTGGTGTGAGTTCTAAGGACACGACATTTTAGAATTTATCTCTAGTCATGAATGAAAGAAAAAACAAAACTCTAGAGTTATTCTTTTAATGAAAATCTTTTAAATAGCTTTTGTGTCTTTCTGATATCTGCCTGTACTGCATGAAATGTGTCTTAATTAGGTTAACTGATAGTGTAAAGTCGAACCTTAGCTTCGTGCCCAGTAAAATCTCTTTTATAAATGTGCTGAGAAAACCCATCATCTTAGGAGACTTAATAACGAGAAGTAATAATCTCATCATTAATTTGTATCCAATCTCTTGTGTCCCTTGAATAGCCCTGCCAAATTAATTAGCCACACCTATTTCCACGACAATCTTATGAAAAATATTCACATACTGTAGGGAAGAAAATAATGTTAAATAGTAGAACATTGTTTTGGAAATGTGAATGATCTGCTAATGTAATGAGAACGTACTTCTGGTAATAGATTATTGAGACACATTCCGAGCTTTCTGATGATCAAGGTTTTCAATTTTCTGTCGAACAGAAGTGATATTGTATTTCACTCAATATAAGTGGTTCCAAATATTTGGAAAACATATTTTCCTTATAATATTTAGCTAATATTTAATAATGATGGATCATAAAACAAGCTTCAGATCTCCGAACTTAAGTGAGTTCTGATGTATTGAACATTATAATGATACATTTTATTTTAAATTCTGTTTCCTGAAGAACTTGTGTCTTATCCCTCAAATTCGGTTTAGTTGATTGAGGTTGAAACAAAAAATTTTCACAAGTAAATCCTATGTTACAAATATTCGTTATTATTTTATATGTAACACATTTTTTTTTTTTTTTTTTTATTTGATATTAATATCATTTAATACTTTCTGTCCTTTGAAAGGAATCTCTATGAAATCTTAACAAGTGTAAAAGTTTGATATCATTTAACAGTTCGCAATCATGCAAATGTGAAATGAGCCTTCATATTCTCCTAATTAGTAACAATACAATGCATAACACTAATAATAATAATATTAATAAGTGTAATTATAATAATAAGTGGGAGTGTAATTCATAAGAACAGATAAGAAATGACTTACTAGAATATATAATGTATCCATAAGTCAGGGAATATATTTAAAGTAAATATGGAGATAAAAGACTTTTACAAAATTTGCCAGGTCGCTTTAGTAAATAAAGACATGTCTCAATACTACTTTTCTTGATCTAAATTATCTAATGAGGTTAGCTTCATAGCTAAATTAGTTAGCTCAAAAGCCTATGATTAAAGTTTCATATATGTATTTACACAAATGTAAAGAAGTACACACTAGGTTGATATTTCATTCGGCCATTATATATTAATATTTATTCACATAATATATAATACATATATAAGAAAACCTTATATACTATATACACTATCATACACACACATATATAATATAATAATAATAATGTAATAAAGTATGAAATACATGCATATATGAAGCAATGCCAGGCCAACTCATTAGGCCCGGGACCGACATGTGATGTCGCACTGTCAGGTGTCAACGGCGCGGCAGCTGAGTCTGTCGGACAAAAATTTAAACATTTATTGTATGAAAACGTATCAGAAGAGACATTCCAATCCAGCAGTTTGTTCATTATAATTTTGATTCTTGAGAATATTTCAGTGTATTGACTCATGGTATCATTTTATTTTTTTTTCTTTGTTTACTCTATGGTAAGAAACAATTACGAACGGTTCTAGTTTTTAACACGTGTAGGGGGGCTTTTAAAGTGAACCTAGCTTGAACATATTGGCTGAAGTGGCGATATACAATGTACAATCCTAAAGGATTATGCCATGCATATAGCCAAGTTGTGATCAGTAGCAGCTGAATATATTGCGTAGCTGAATGAAATTTTTCCAAGGCAGACTGACTTTAGTTTGATCACTAGTGGGAGTTAGCACTACCATTTGTTGATTAACTGCAGGGACGGTTTTTTAAGGTCATTTCACTTCAATTTCCATTGAGTCAATAGAATATAATTTTCGGATTTATTAGCTGAATACGATTCTTACTCTAATGGGACTCGTAGGTTAAAATTGCTTCCCGCAACTTGGAATTCCTTAAGTTTCTTTTAATTGAATTGAAAAAAAATATATAAAACAGTTTGTGTGTTACAGTTATCCTTAGATTCGTTAATGAAGGTCAAAAGAAATAATTTACATTCATACACTATTTGTCCTTAATATTATGTTTCTTATTACTCTAAATTACTAGAGCCTCTAATTCAAAGTAGTAAACCTTGTTCAAAACAACTTTCATTCCTTTCCTCATTGGCTACTTTGTGACTAGGCGAAACAATTCCAGAGATGTAATTTGGGCTGATTATCAACATCAGGCTTTGATCTTGTGCTTCAAAATGAAAGGATTTCCTTTAAGGTGCTTTATTATCTTTTAGCAGGAGTTGAAAAATGTTAATGAGTAAGGTTAGGTTCAAAAATGTTCCTCGGTTCAATCTCATATTCGGGGTCAACTATCTTCTTCAATTTTTCAGCAATCAACTCAAAAAAATGGGAACAAAGAAAGAGAATGAGATTATATAGAGGAACACATGTACAGTTAAATACAAGGAAAACTTTCGGTTATAAGCAAAAAAATTATTGCTGTGAAAACATTCCCTTTAGTCAAAACGCTTAGGTAGATTAAAAGGAATTTTTCCTTGTTTAAGAATGTTAAGACAAAATGCTTATCTGAGGGGATTACTGGTTACATTCATTAGTGTATTAATCTAAAAAACTTACCAGATTTTCGGTGTATTAAATTAATTTGACTCAGTAGAAAAGTTCTACATTTTAAAGATAGATATTTAGAGAGAAAAAAATATTCTTTCTTATTTATATATGAGCAGATTCTAAGGATTTTTACATAAACAAATCCATGTAACTACATGTCAACTTTATAATAAATGAATTTGTGTATAATTCCTGTTCTGTAAAAAAAAAAATTTAGAACTTTCTTAACTTGATTTTCAGTAATCACTGTTATCCAATCGACAATCGTAGGAGAAACTGTCTTTTTTCCCCGTACTTAAAAAATTTGAGAGCCCCGAAGAAAATCTCCAAACGAAAGAGTGATAAACGAGTATATATTCAGTAGAACTTTCTCTTAAATCATGGCCATAAAAGTTAATTTCTGAAGGATGTAAAGAGAAAACCTATAGGAGAAACTTTTATAACTTTAGTAGAATTTGGAAGAAATAGATGAAGTAAGGTATGTGAAATATGTGCACGAATCTAACTTTTGTAAAATTTAACACAGCGAAATTTCTTAAATTTAAAAAGACTTTCACGTTTTAGTTACAAAGGTCTCCAAAAAAAACCACATAGTAATTTTTTTTGAATCATTTAATTTTTCTATTTATATATACTCTACAACAAAAAAAAAAATCCCTATGTAAACAAAAGAATGGGATCCGATGAGTAAAAAATTAGTTGGATGAGGAAAATAATGCACAGAATAGAAAAAAGATAAAATTCCAGAAAAATTTGAATGGTTGTATTTCAGAGTTACATAATATAAAATTAATGAGCTCAATAAGGGTAGTGTGACCCACCTCTAGCCTGGGATGCAAGCTTGCTCCCAATTACGTGGACGAGAGGAAATCTTCCTGATGGTCTCCTGCGGCTATTTTTTGATTTTAACGAATTGTCTAACGGTCATCAACATCCTTGGTAGTGCAATCACGCTGTCATTAGTATCAGACATAGCTTGATTGGAGGAGAGATCTGGCTGAGCCAAAGGAAGTGTTTTAACAAGACTATAAAGACAGTTCATAGTTACACGTGCCGTATGTCTCGCATTATGTTGTCTGAAAATAGGCTGGTATAGGATACTTACTTGTCGAAATAGGTCCCACCGAATGTCGTAGGCGTATCAGCTGTGTTGTAAAGTGTACCTCTAATGACATCAAGAGGCCGGTTGTCTGGGAAATGGCACTCCTGAATAACCTCTTGGTTCAGGGCCTGTGGCATGTACAATATGAAAGCAGGATCACTTCCGCCAACCACTTTTCATTAATTGGACACAAAGATTTTAATCAATTGCATCGTTCGGCCTAAATGTCTTTGCTTGCAAATTTCAATTCAATCGACAGTCCTTATTGGTGCGTCGTTCTTTTTTTTATTATATATATATATATATATATATATATATATATATATATATTATACACACTCTCACACACACATACTACATTATACAGTAACATCACAACACACACACACACATATATATATATATATATATACATAAATATCATATAATAACAACTACTCAATGTCATTATTTGACACTCCATGATTAAGGGATCAAAACAGTAATGCGATAGGATAATCCTTAATAAATAGAGCTAGGAATAATTGTGTCACTGCGCAATCTGAAAAGCTAACTTTACAGATTTTATAAGTAATTAACTAAAAAGTATTTTTAAGAATAAAAACGAACTGTAGTTTTTAGTAAAGAGGCTGTATTCTGGTCTTGGTCTGAAGTTTAAAGAATTCAACAATGATGTACAACAAGTTTTAAAACAACATGTAGCTTGAAAAGATGAAATATAATGATTATTCAAACTGAATCAATACGATTTAACTACTATGTTTCCATAATGATAAGCTAATATATAAATACAAAGAATAGATTTGTTAATGATATATCTTCCTTTAGTATGATATTGTTTCTGTCAATGATGTATAAATCTGTAGACCAAACGCCAATGTAGGCAAGGTAAATTTATTTTACAGCAGCAGAAACTCTGTTTTAGTTCACAGAAATTGTGCGTAATGGTGCTCTATACAGTTTGAAATTTTACAAACCCACATAGAAGAAATTTTATATCAGTTTCTAAGGTGGTGAGGAGTTGTGAACAAAAAGTCATCTGATAAGCTACCACTCGATCTAAGGTAAGCTCGATGATTACTTCTAAAATAGCTTCTGAAATAGATTCACTAAAGAACTACATATGAGTCATTTTTTGTTCACAATATGAAACTTTACCTATATATGTATTGATCCTCATTGCCCCATGTCACGTTTATCTTTTTAAATATGGAATTTTGATACTGATGATTCTGTTTGAAAAATAACTTTGTTACAGTTTGTTTAACATGTTTTTGATGAATTCATTGCATAGGAATAATTATAAACACACCTGTTGTCATATCGGACCTAGTTTCAACAAGCCCTAATAAATTCATCATACTATTTGTTTTGATAAATCAAAATATAGACACTCATTACATCCATGACTTCAAAAGTTGAAGTCCTCGTACATTTATTTTATATTATGATTCAAGAGGCTTTTATTTCTCTGACAACTTTTGTGTATTTTGTATTTTTAGTAAACTACACGTAAATAGTCAATTAAAGACATAAATATTTCGGAATGAGTTTGCTGTTTAGCTTGCTGAATGAGGATCAATAAAAACTTGGACTACATCATATATGTGCACATTAGAAGTATTGATCTCGATTAAAAGATTAAGGGCAACTAATACTTACTTTTCACGAACTTTTTATTATTTTTTATAAACTATTTTCCTGTTACTCTATGTGATGTTTGTTATGAGTTATGGTATACTCCTGAGTCGATATGAGTAAAAGTAGTTATTGCAGAATGAAAAAAGACATTTGAAAATTTTCTTCAAGCAATTAAATGCTTATGGAGAGGAGTTATAGATTTTAGGAAGGTCTGATAAAATGAAATGGAAATTCAATGTACTTTGAATGAATCAAGAATATCCCCATAAAAACTGTACTTTTTATTTAATAAGATATATTTGCTAATAATACACAGATTTTTTTCAATTAAGAGTAGTAATGAATCTTACTTAAATAATCAATAAATAAAACCCTAAAATTGTGTTACTTTAGAGACACAAAGCTCTTTGGGAAAAAATTCTCTATAAAATTCTGCTTCTAATAATTTAATAAAGTATGTTAAACACCTCAACAAGAAACAAAAAAAATACAAGCCCTGAAGACACGTCAATCCTTACCTGATGTTTTTAACAAAGTTTCAGAAAAAAAAAACTTATTAACTATCAAGAAAAAAGCTTATTACTTAGAATTTGCATGACCTTCTATCATAAAAACGTGTATTAATTTGTTAATTAGGTTTATCTGTAATTCCAACAAAAAATATAATTTTAGAAAGATAATTAATCTTTTTTTTAAGAAAAGAGAAACATGTTTAAAATTTTTTTTCCGTGACATCAATTTAGACTCATGTGGATAAAATAAGGTTTACACAAGACTTGTATTGAAAAAAATGTAAAATTGAGCATTATGCTCTTTTTTTTATTTCTCTATAACAGTTATTTCTAAATTCTTATCGCAATTTATTAGATGCGTAGCAAAGCAGTGAAAGATAAATTTTTATGCAACGTTCGATTCAATTTTGTGAAACTGATTTTAATTTTTTTAATCATCTTTTTGAAGTATTCTGGTCTTTTTTTTTCAATTTGGCAATTGATTTGAAGTATTCTGATGAAAAATGAGTTACTGTGGCTGTCATTTCCTTTCAGAGGAATCGTATCCGAGATAAATTCCTACTCGATTCAAAATGATTTGTATGCGTAGGTCAGTGGAACGATTTCCGATCGAAATTCATAATTCATATGCTCAAAGTGAAAAACTTTTGAGAAGAATTACTGCGGAAACGAAGAACAAATGCTTCCATTTGCTGGTACTCACCTAAGAATAGAGAGAATTACATAGGAAATAATTCTAATAATTGTAGCTCTGTTCAGTACTTGCTCTCAGCAGTGACTCATTATCTCCATGATAAAGTCGAGATAATTTTTTTTTCCATATTTTGATTATTTTTAATTTGCATTTGTGTTTATGCTGTATTGATAATTTGATTATATGGTCTGAATATTGACCATACATTTAATTTATGGTACCTTTGACAGAATAATATGAAACTATTTTATGACTTATTCCAAGTACCATTCTTACATTTTTATATTAAAACAAATGCTAATAATCCTTAACTTTGATAATCTGTATATTTTTGTGTTTGTTTATCCAAATGAGTTATAAAACATAAATACTACATATGAGACAATTAATGATCACAATGGTGTGTGTTAATAAATATAATGATATTATTATTATTGATGATGGTATATATGTGTGTGTGGCTGTATGATAGACTGTGGGGGTTTGGTGGTGTATTGTAGCAATTTACTAACATCCTTTGCATAAATTCGACTGATTTTATATAACTTTAAAGTATTTGCTGAGTATTTATAAGTACATAACATTTTACTCATTGGTGATATATTATGGTAAAAAAATGATTTGAAGAAACCAAAGTTGTAAAATTGTGATTTCCTCTTTCCCATAATTGTAATTATAATACTAGGCTATACTCGAAATATGTGAATGTGTTTACAAATAAATTATGTTCATGTATAGGAAAGCAGCCTATTTTATACATGCAAAATATCATCAATACGGATAAAGTAGAAGTTTTGAGAAGTAAACTCGGAATATCCTAATAATAAACTCATATCAAGAAAATTGAAAAAAAAAAATTCTGTATCTTACATGTTCTTTATTTTTTTTCAAATTTTTCGATATCTCTATTATCAAATCACATGAAAGTTACAATGTGTGAATCTAGCAACTAGAAATTTCTATTTTATTACAGCATAATCAAAAAAAATGAGAATTTAAACATTTTAGTAGCTGGTCGTTGCTTTAAAAATAAGCAGGCTTAAGTCTTGATGAAAAAAAAACAAAATATAGCAATAACTCATCTCTCGCATGCAGATAGCATTTCTCTTACACGATATACTTATTCTTCCTACTATTCAGGTAAACTCGAAAAGCAATATATTAAAAGTATCGTTTCTGCTTCGTTCATTTACTTCTTAGAAACTGACTGAAATCTCATTTCATCACAATTTCCTCTTAATAGATCTACTTATATTTTTCCAAGGAAATTTAACCATTTGATCCGAGAACTTTGATGAAAAGAATTAGGAGGTTATGACTACTATTCTCCTCCTCGAAGAGAATTATCGAGATGAATTCAGCTCTGGATTGAAATAGCAGTTCGCGATGATTGTCATCAGAGGTGAGATTTGATACCAAAAATCCAAGACTCAGTGACTCAGAAAAGAAAAGACTTTCGATATCATATTATGTACGTCACATACACAAATCATCATCGGTTGTCTGATGTATACTTAAAATAGAGATACAACATAATGAAAACATAATTTAAATAATTGGGTGTCTATTGAAAGGGCGTAAAATTTGTTTTTAATACTTTACTTGTTGGGTATCCCTTATAATCTTGTGATATAAACTTATGAATAGGTTTAGCTCAGTTAGACATTTACGGGTCAGATCCTCATTTGCGATAAAAACGTCCTATATTTTAAGATCCAGTTCGAAATTTGTTCTTATTCAAAGCCAAGCATGCTAAATATGATAATCACACCATGTTCCGATTATTGAGGAATAGCAGACTTTGAGGACTCATTCTTTTGATATTGTACTCCGCTGTATTATATAGAAAAATAAGAGAATTTGAAAGAGTTCTCCACGAATACAGACGCATTGAAAATATGTGAAAGGAAATGTAAATGAAAATAACCCACTGATTACTATTCACATACAACTATATGTTATCTTAACTGAAAAAAATACTAACTTGCCAAAATGAAGTAAGGATACATCAATGATGCTAAACAATTATTATTAATTTTTTTAATATTAAATACTAATATTTGTATTGTTTTATCTGTTTTAATTCCTAAACTATGATTAAACTAAGTGTAGATATTAAATTTAATTTACTTCCTTACTTACTTAGAGACTTTCATGTAGAGTAAATTGAATTGAGGATAGTTAGTCAGATAAAAACAATTTACACCACTACAAATTTCTGTCATCGCTCTATAAATTACAGAAAGCGTGCAAAATTCCTCACTCTTGATTCACAAAAGCCTCACCTAATTGTAACTATAAGTATCACTTCATTCTTTGCTGCTTAAAGAGTAATTTATTCTATCCATTTATACTTCATAACTTCAACAACCCATAAATCTATCATTTTACCGGAGCAAGGATTAATTTTGAACAGTTTAAACAAAAAAAAGTATCTGAGTTTACTTGAAGGAAATTTGAGACAGAACTCCTCCTATATATATATAACAAAGATTTATAAAAACAATACTTCAAGCGTATTTTTTTTTTCAATCTTCTAATGCTATCTAGTCGTCCAAATTGTTCCTAACTTATTCTTCCACCACTGAAGCCGCCCTTGGAAGTTACATGACTGAAAAGGAAAAAATATCTATTCCACTCTTATACTTACTTATCTTGAAAACTCTTACATAATCTGTGTTTCCATAACTACATATTAGCGTTGATTGATTATTCAGTTTAACGAAGCTGAAAGAAATGTTTATAAGCAATTTATAATCTTTATAATGCCCACACATAAACATTTTTTTCACTGCTAAGAAAGAGTTGTCAGAATGAGGAAAACATTTTATGTAGTAAGTAGGCAATTTGAAAATCAAAGCAAAAATTATCATCATTTTATAGTAGAAAAATTCATAAATAAATGGAACTTTCTTAAAATTTAGTAAAACACTTCTTTAGTGAATGTATGATGATATATATATATATATATATATATATATATATATATACACGCACGCACACACACACACACACATATATATATATATATATATATATATATACGCACACATACACACACACACACACACATATATATATATATATATATATACACTCATTGCCATAAAAATTTGCTCATCAATAAAATCTTTGTTAGAATAAAACAAAATTATACATACATGAGTACAATGTTAATGAAAGTAAGTGATTACAAAATCCGAACAAAATTATCATTTAAATTAGCAAAAATTACAAATGAATGAAGGTTTTAATACCCTGTTGGGCCACTTCCAGCACAAATACATGACGTGATACGTCGGTCATTGAGGCATACGAGTCTCGTATGATGTCCTGCGACATCTCTTTCCACAGTAGCTGTCCAGCCCATATGGATCCTATTCCATCAGTAATATACTCCATACAAAACCATGTTAATTTTGCCATTTCCTATAACGCTTATTTTACAACTTCTTTGACACAAATTGAGGGTTTTAAATTTGAAACCTTTTTATATCAAAAACTGTATTGTGGCAATAGATCATAATCCAGAACTAATGAAGTAATACATTATAATTAAAAATTTATTTAGTTGAACATAATTCCGAATTAATATGATAATGTAGTACATTAAAAATAGTAATAAGTTTGAATACATATTCTGTAAGTAATACAAAATAGGAGCATATATTTTGAAACACACATTCTGATTTTGGACATTCCGGCACTGTGAACTTTACTGATAAGCATGCGTTCGTAAAATAACTTCTGAATGGTACATATTTTGCTGTGTTTTAAATGTATAATTCAAATGTCGTTAAACTATCTACATAAGATTTTCAGAAATTCGAAATAACGTGCAAATTCTTTTAATTCTGTGTCCGAGTTTCTTGTTTTCATTTAAGGAAATATACTGTTTTCAAATCCTTAAACTTAGATATATTTGTAATAGTTTTACTATTGTTCGTAGTGTATTAGAGAAAGGCGTTTTGTAAAATTATAAATGATATATAGCTCAACCCATGAATATAATTGTAAGTAGCACTTCTAAGAATTTGAGAAAAAAAAAACATAGTTTAAAAGTATTAAAATTTCCAGAAGTAGTGTTAATTTAAAATACTGAACTATTTCGAAAAAATAAGTTTAAGTAACTGTTTCTTTTAAACTTAAGTATTTTTTCCTGAAATGTATATTTTATGTGTGTTAAAATACGCCAAATACAAACGTTTTTGATAAGTATCTAATGAAAGGAATTGCACGCAGGTTAATGCATCTGTTTGAATAATGCAAATATTAAAAAAAAATTAATTCAAACAATAGTATGAATAAAATCTGGCATAAGCCTAATTAAATTTGTATTTATTATGCAATTGCGTTTGAAAATTATTATGAAAATAAACAATATATTGAGCCATCAATAGAAATCATGTATTGCATAATACCATGTGTTATAATTATTGACTGAAATCATACGGCAATTTAACTTTCATAATCTCCTTGATACCATTTAGTTATTATAAGCAAGTAAAGCAACTTAATTTTTACTAGAATATATATTAGTTTCTGAATGCGTAATCCAACCTTATCATATCATTCTGAGTCAATCTAAATTAATACAACTAATCAACTCAATGAAAAGCTATACATAAGCTATAATTAGTAACATAGATGATTATAAACTCAAGACAGTTGGAGAATCTGGTACGAAATATTTAACTAAATTTCTCCTTCACGAAATATGCATTTAAATAAATAATTGAGAGTTTAATTTCAAAACGTATCCCCTTGTTTGACATTCGTAAGAATTTAGCAGCTTTAAATATTTACACCTGAGTCATAAGGTTCCACTTGCGATAACGAATGTACGTAATTAATATTTGACATCGATTGTTCCTACTCGTGACAGTTTCAGTGATACACTCAAATATTTATTTCTTTTAATTAAATCATTCCTCGCTGCCTTTAGAACATATTTCAAACTCATTACCAATTCCAGCACTTAGCCAGTTAAGAAAATGTTCCGTCCATTGATGGTGGAATACTTAAGTGCTGATGGTGTACGGCAAGGGAACTTGGTACTTATCATTAATCTTTTGTTTGAATCGAGTTTCTTATTTAATACAATTTTCTTAATCCAAATCTTGAAGTTCTTCCAAATCTTCAGGTGTTATTGGAGAAGAATTTGATTACCTTATTCTTAGAAAGGGATTTAATCTTTGTTGAAATATTTGATTGGATATAATGTATTCTATAACGAATCATTCCAAACCTTTGGAATTTTTTGAAGCCGTATTGGAGTTCTCAGTATTCTCTGTTAATTTTATCATCTTATATTCAGAAAAGGATTAAATCTGTTGCAGAATTTGATTGGATATAATTTATTATAATGAATGATTTTAAGGCCATTGGAGTTTGTTCAACAATCTAGGAGTTCTTAGTATTTAGAAGTTAATTTCATTATCTTCTATTTTAAAAACTGCAGAGCCTCTATTTTAAAATGAAAAATCTGACAGAGAATTAAAAGCTGTCAAATTTTGGAAATGAGTTTTGTCAACTTATGCTTAAGATAAAGATTGTGTTTATGCTGGAAGTAATTTACTGTATAGAATCACTCTAAAACCTTTGTTCATTCAGAATTAGAACTAGTTTAGAAGCTATTTATTATTAACAGAATGCAACATTTTAAAATGTTTCGAAGAGTTAAGCATTTATTTCTGTATTATTAAGGATAGTCAGATTAGATCTAAAACGAATATGTTTACAGATGTTATATGTTATATACTGCTGTTTGTAGAAAATGCAACACCATGAAAGAATCATCAGAATCAAATGAAATTTAATGCAGAAACGACTTGTACTGATACAAATAAATGATGAAATTTTCAAAACAAAAGAAACAAATTAAGCGTCCGAAATCAGTATTTGGTGCAGCCACCATGCGCTGCAATAAGTGCTGCTATACGACGTGGCATGGAGTCAAACAGATGTTGAATATCTGCTTGAGGAAGAGAATTCCATATCGCTTGTATGCGCAACCAAAGTTCGTCTTTGGAAACTGCAGGACGCGGATCACGAGCGAGACGCCGACCAACCATATCCCACACGTGCTCAATAGGCGACATATCCGGTGAATAAGCAGGCCAAGGAAGAAGTTGCATGCGTTGTGCTGAACAGAAGTCTCGAACAGTCCGCGCAACATGTGGGCGTGCATTATCCTGCTGAAAGATAGCTCCAGGGATGCCTTGAAGGAAAGGAACGACTTCGGGCTGTAGCACTTCACGGACGTACCTGTTGCTATTGAGATTACCCTCAATTCGTATCAAATTGGATCGTCCATGATACGAAATCGCACCCCAGACCATAACTCCGGGTGTTCGACCACTATGTCGTTCAATAATACACTCAGGAAGGCAGCGTTGACCGGCATAACGTCTAACACGAACACGGCCATCATGGGTCCACAAATTGAAGCGTGATTCATCTGAAAAGACAACTTGGTGCCAATCCGCTCGCCTGTCTCTGTGCTCAAGAGCCCACTGCCGACGCAGCCGTCGATGATTCGCCGTGAGGGGAATCCTGTATAAAGGCACCCTTGCACGCAATCCACGGCGCAGCAGACGACGACGAATTGACGAAGCCGACAATTGTACACCTGTAGCAGTAGACCAACGTGCTGCCAGCTGCCTGGAGGAAGCTGTGCGATCATTCACCGCCATGCGGAGCAGGTGTCGATCATCGCGCTCTGACGTCACCTTCTGTCGTCCAGTGCCTGTTTTTCGAGTTGTTCGGTGCTCGTCGGTCCACTGCTTCCAAACTCGCATCACTGTGGAACTGTTCCGCTGCATACGAGCTGCTATTGCGCGATAGGAAAATCCTCCTTCTCGAAGGCCGATTATCCTCCCTCGTTCAAACTCCGTAAGTTGCTTGAATTTCTTATTCTTCCGTCGTGAAGGCATACTCAGGTCTCACTAAACGTTTGCCACTAACAAATAATCATAGACTTTTTTCAACGTCCCGCTACAGCACTTTATTTATACGCTTTCAGCATCAATTCAGAGGGCGCTGCGCGCGCCGCGCACGCGCGATGGCTCTGAAACTTTATTAATTTGCATAATATCCTATAATTGACATTTGCTGCGAATTTCATTTGATTCTGATGATTCCTTCATGGTGTTGCATTTTCTACAAACAGCAGTTTATATATATTTCTGTTTTTTTTTTTTTTTTTTTTTTTTTAAATTTCAATTTTAACTATTTTCAAAAGTTATTAACTATCAATAAAGAATGATACCGTCATAACAGATAAATATATTACGTCCAATAATATTAGGTATAATATATAATAATACTAAATATTAATATATATATATATATATATATATATATATATATATATACTATCCAATAATGTTAGGAAATATACTATCAATACAATATATATATATATATATATATATATATATATATACTATCCGATAATGTTAGGAAATTTTTAATTTTAATTTTCTACCTGTTAAAGTAGTAATGCATGCTAATAATGAGACCAGGAGAACAAGTTCTAGAGATGAAAATACAGATATTACAGATATGAAGCTTTTGACTTTCACTTTTGCTACTTTCTATACGCTTTGACTTCATATTTAAGCAGTATACAGCGGTTTGTTAACGTGCGTGCTTAATCGAGAATTTCATCCAACGCGAAAAATGGCCTGTTCGCTCACTGATCGGCATCCTATCAAGCATATGTGGAATTGGCTTGAGACAACTTGCAGCTCTTCCGTACCCACATACACACACACAACCTCAATTCTAGAACTGAAAATAATTCATTCGTTGCATTTTTAACTCATCAAGACCACAACTTAACCAAAATGTCATATCAAGAATGGAAAACGTTGTCCAACATGGCTCTCTTGTAGAGATGAATAAAAACCTTTTTAAATTAAAAAGTGCAACGTAACCTTTGTATTTCATAAGTTTTTTAAATTAATTTAAATCCATTTTTCTTTCAAAATGTTTATTTTATAATAGATATACTATTTACTGTTTTTTCACATTGTGTTCTTATTTTATAACCTTTTTATTTTTGCATATCATGTTTCCCGATATTCCGATTTACGTTCACTTCATTATATACATTATTACTATTTATGGTTAACTTGTAGACATTAGTGTGATATATAATAAATTGATATAATAATTTTTAGATTAACCTTTTTTTTTTTTTTTTAAGAAAAGTGTGGAGCTATGATTAGTGCTGTTTCATATTTGAAAAAATTGGTTGATAAACTCTAAAGATGACATTTGGATGCTAACATATTAAGCCCGATACATTTAATAACTGTAGTAAAAGAGAGCTAATTGTTATCCAAAATTACATTTGTCAAAAATGATACAAGCTATATTCTGTGGCACAGGCTCGATGTTCTCATTTAAGAGGTATTTAAAATTGGTATTACTACTGAAAGCTGAAATGTAACGAAACTGTGTGGTTAATTGATTCATTAATTAGCTTAGTTACAGCAAACTAATCAATATTTTTTTTTAATATCTGTATAGTAATTTCAAATAGGCATTAGTTTAACTAGAGTATTCTAAAGAAATGATTGTTGACATTACATTTCAGGAAAATGGAAAATCATCAAAACTACAAGGTGTCTTCAACGTTTCAAAAACTGTTTTAAATTCTATGAAATGGAATCACTATTAAAATATAAAATGTTGTTTAAAAGTTGAAGTCAGGGAAGAGCATTATCATTATCTCTTATTGTCGATAGTACAGTCATATACTCTATGGGTCCTACTGGTTCTCTAGACCCCTTCCAGCACAAATAACTGACTGCAAACATTAAATTATATTTGAATGTTCCTATAGCATGCATGCTCTAGAGATTTCTGATTAAATATTTGAGTTTTCGAGAGTTGTGGTGGTTGTGTTGGCAATGGGAACTAAGTGCGTTTCAGAACGATTATTGCTGAACTATTATCTATAAATTATACTGTAAGTAAAATTGTATTTCTCCCTTACTTTAAATTTAACTAATTTATATTTATACATCTTGTAAATTACAATCAACGTTTTATCATAAGATTTCTGGAGTTAGTTGTTTGTATGCTAAGAGGGAATTAAAACATTTATAATACTTAATTATTATTATTTCCACATTATTATTAGTTTATTGTATTTATATATATATATATATATATATATATATATAAATCTACACTGATCCATTTATAGGAATATTTTATTGGGCTTTTTATTACGTAATAACAAATTAACCACACATAAAATAGACAAATTTAATAACATTAAAGAATTCTTCAACAACTGTTTGGATCATGATTATCCAATAAATTTCTTAAATACTTATATACATCACAAATATATTAAACATCTTTGCGAATCGTGATCCAATTTCAAATCCACCACACAACAATAGGTCCACAAAGTCGGCTTGTTAGTGGTCTAGCCGTGAAGATTTTATTTATTTACATTTACACAGCTTACATTTTTACTCACTCTCTGGACCGTTATACTCCTTTAACATACAACTTATTACCAACCAATTGTTTGCATCCTTTTACATTTTATTACCAATCAAACAATGATTTAAATCTTTTTTCAATTTATATGGTGATGATGTGTTATATTTTTTCATTTTGAGTATGTGATATACATCTTGAAGCTTAAAGAAAATTCCGTCTTACTACTCACATATTTGAATCTTCATTTCTTTGAATTTTGTAAGTAATTTTTATATTTTGATCTGTTGATAATTTTTAGAATGATAGATTTTATTTTGTAAATTTTATCGTTGAAATGTTTTGCATTTTTTAATCATTGAACTCTTTTGTAATTTGGATTTCCCAATTCAGCCTACCAGGAATTATAGATTTTATTTTTGTAGATTTTATCGCTGAATTTGTTTGCATCTTTTAATCATGAACTCTTTTGCAATTTGGATTTCCTAATTCAGCCTACCAAGTCGCAAAGGGGGAAGGTTGGTACCATTAAACTAGTTTAACCCCGCTTAATCGGTCCTCAGCCCGATATTGTTTTTTGACTTGCTGGGTTTCATATTTTCATTTATTTTTCTTTCATTGTTACATTTCTAGATGGATTTTTGTCTTTTTAAATAATTTAAATTATTCTTTCATACATTTTCAGTATGTATATATATATATATATATACCTATCTACTGTATCATATAATGTATTATTTAACAATTTATTTCTTATATTTCATCTCGAAATCTCGATTCCAGTATATCTAAGATTTTAGGTGATTTCCTAATGAAAAATTAAAGAAACTAAAAACCAAGTATTGAAAATCTGTGTGTAATTGTGTAAAATGCCATTAAAAATGTCATTTATATGTCTGATATTAGTAATCTGCTGTATTTAAAACTGACTCAATAAGAAAATCTGTAAATCATGCAAAAAAAGATTTAATGTCTAAAAACATGCAGCATGTTTGTTGTGATTTAGAGCCACTGCTAAAACTTTTGATCTTTCAATTTAATCTTATGGGCAAATATTTTTGTAAACCATATATATTTCAGAATGAGTATTTTTAAAAACTCCTGTTGAGCCAAATAATAAGGGAACTGAATTTATTTCAGGATATATATATATTATTTGTATAAAAGGCATCATTTCACTGTAAATTTGTTAAAGAACTTTTTTTAATAAAGCATTAATTCAATATTCAAATATTATAATAACATTCTACAAATTACATATTTGAACAATCTTTTCCAATAAAAATAAGTTTTAAGTATATTTTCTGAGTACCTAGTCTAAAGGCGATGAGATGAATTATAATATTTAACAAAGAAGTATGGTAAATTAATATTTAATGATATTCAATTTATAAGAATATACAAATATTCTTATGAAATATCTGTTTTCTTCCTTGAAGCATCTTTCTTTTCCATTAGACTTATCCATTAGGCTTATTCTAAAGTTCTCAAATCATTATGAATATCTATTTTGTGAAAAGAACTCTCAAATTTTGCTTCTAAATAATAATAAAAATATTGACAAAATATACACAAGTTATAACGTATGTCTTTTTAAGTAAAAACAAGCTCAAAAATAGTTTCAATTTCTTTATTTCCTTTTCATCTGAGTAGATAAATTTAACTCAAAGGCAGTAAATTAAATGTGACATTTCTGGCTCGTGCTTCGTATATTTCTTAAAAAGTGATTAAAATTTTACTTAATCACAACAAACGTCCAAACTAGAGATATTTCACATTCCTTCTTCTAAATTCTACATATTGCATCCAAATATTCTAACGAAAGAATTAAGGTGTTATGATTGATATTCTCTCATGAAAGAATTCATATCCGAGACTAATTCGACCCTTGATTGAAAAGTAGAAGTTCGCGTGAGTCATCAGTGGATTTGGATCAAAAATTCATAACTCGTGTTCAAAGTGAAAAAGGTAATGACTTTGAGAATAATGTTGCTGACGTCAAAAACATCTCAAAATGCGTTCATTATTTCTGTCCCTAGTTGAAATGAAAGTAATATGAAGAAAGCATAATTTTAAATAATGTGTAGTCTGTTGCCAAAGAGATGGAACACTTTAAAACTGATGTAGCTTCCTATTTAATAAATGATTTACTCTACTCGAAAAAGATAAAAGAAACTGAAGTGATTTAATTAAAGATACACATGTTTTATAAGCATGTAACTCATAAGTGAGTTCCATTATTTTTCAAAGAATGACAAATAGTTTATTTTTAAATATTAGCATGCGTAATATAGAAAATATGTTACTTTATATATATATATATATATATATATATATAAAGAGAGAGAGAGAGAGAGAAAGAGATAAATCATAAGGCGTGATATACATAAATCACCGTCTATAATTAATTAACATACAACTTGGCCATGTCGATTTGGAATTAAATAAATAATACGATCTATAGAAACAATGTAACAATTTCCAGTTTCCATTATAATTACTGAAAGATCTTGTAATCTAATCCAACCATATCATAACAGACTGAGAAATTCTAAATTATACAAGCAATCAGCTCATTGAAATGTTATGGACAAAAACTACTATTAGAAGTTCAAGTAATCCTCAAGGCAATTTCATAATCAACTGGAACTATTTTTCTCATTCATGAACTGCGCATTCTAACTAATAAATACTAGTTAATTTCAAAATTGCTCCAAGTTTGACATTCGTAAGTCTTCACCTGCTTTAAATATTTACATTTGTGTCAAAAGATTCCATTTTCGAAAATGAATCCACGCAATTAATATTTGGTATTGATTGCTCCTTCCTCTAGCTATTACAGTGACGCTTTCAAATATTTATTTCTCCTAATTAATTCGTTCTTCGATACAATTGGAACACATTTCAAACAGACTGCGTTTGAGACTGTGCAAGATTCAAAAGTTTTCGCTCCTTTGAGATATTGGAATGCCTATATGATTATTATGCATTCCGAATGAGCTTGATACTCTTTTATAGTTTCCAGTATGAGCTACTTGCACAGTTTAATATGATATCAATCGAAGTTTGAGGACTTCTATAATGCCATCTTGTATCGACTCTGGAGTTCTGATATGGAGAGGATCAAATTTTACTATATGTCGAAGAAAATAAAATATATATTAGAATATTTTACTCCATAATACTGATTATGATGAATTCGTTTCTCAAATTGTGATGAAAAGTATTTTATGAACAGCTCAAGCATGATCCAAGGAGGAAATTAGTTGAGGTTTAAATTTATGTGTATATCATAGTAAAGAATTGAAAACATATTTACATTCAATTTAATCTATTAGAATTAAAATTAAATGTCGAAGATTTTCTTATGAAAATGATACAAAATACTTATAAAAAGGTATGGACCTATAGTAAATAATAGGATCGCAATTTCTGATTAAGTGTATATTATGAACATTTCAAGTATGTACTGAAACGGTATGCTTCTGTTTTTAGGATTAAGTCAAAGAGAAAAATAAAAATTAATCAATGAATTTTTTGTAAGGGAAAAAAATAGAAATTGCTTAGAACGAGTGACAGCTCTCATTATAGTCAAAAATAAATTCCAACAAAGAATATATTATGAACAGTTCAAATATGAGGCTTAGATAAAATTAGTCAAGTTCAAGATTTCATGTCTGTATCTTACTAAATAATAAAAAAAAACTATTTGCTTTCTACGTATTAATATACTTTTAATATACTTTGATGTTTACAAACTATACTAACATGAAACAATATACTTCCTATACACTCTAATAAAATTGTATTTGGATTTAGTAATACTGTTTCTTCAGTTTTACTCTTATGCTACTGAAAAATTAAGAAAATAGTTTATTTTAATTTTATGTCTGTGGTAAAAAGCGAGCATTGCTGACCCAGGTTTGATTCCCGGTGGCTTAAATTTGGTCAACATGGTTCAAATAATTTGGTCATGGTTCAATATTATATAATATAATATAAGTTTTTTATGCATGTGAGCGTATCTATTTCGGTGTGTAATGTTTTAATTTAATATTGAAAATTTTAATAATTATCATTTATTTTTGTTTTAATGTCACATATTATGTCATTTAAGTTTCGATGATATGGTCTATTTTTATTCTTATTAGTTTTTACTTTATTAATGTAAAATAGGAAAATTTTGATAAATTTGAGCCTTGGATTAAAACATACCGCTATTTTAAATCAGCAGAATAATACAAGCATTGCATTTTAAAAGTGGAAACAACGGAATCAAATGTTTTTATATTAGGAAGTACAATTGACCTAAATTAGGTTTCTTTTGATATTTAATTTATAAAAATAATTTCCTTTCTAACACTCACGTTATGTTATCACTAAATTATTATTAAAAAAATTACATTAAATAAAATTTTATTTAACTAAGCTTAATTCGCTTACATAGGGGAGACTTTATAATGATATTAAAATTAATAGATAATAAATTAGTTTTTGTATATACGAAAAAAACGAAAATAGACCAATTAATTTCTTAGGAGAAAAGAAAAAAAAATGTGCATCTAATTTTTAGGTAAGAAAAAGGGCTATACAGTATGAGAAATTCAATAAGGAACAGGTCAAACTCTTAGCCTTCATGTATTTCATTATCTCTTGTGTGGCATTCGTTCTTAAAAATAAAACATGGAATAGTCTCAGAATTGCTTTGATAAATATTTCTATGACTCCATTTTTCAATTTTACGCATCTCTAAATCTCTACTAATCAATTCATGTGCGTAAGATGTAGTTTTATTCTTCAGAAAATTATTCGTACAAAGGAAATTAAACATGTTTTGTTAAATCTGATATGCATTACAAATAGTGAATCTCCAACTTAATCCTACAATATTTGATAGCGAATTGTTCAATTATCATTCGATTTGATAAAGCTTACAAAAGCTGTTTCTGGATCCGTATTTGGCCCTAGCCTTATAAATGTTTCATATTGTTGAAATACTTTCGTAGCTGAATAATAACAATATATTTTAACTCCTGAATGAGTTGTAATACAGCCCGTTAAAAGATGTTCTTACAATAAAAATACATATTATTCTTGATGATGAATTTCCATAAACGCTTTGAATTTATTCTAAAAATATCGGAAAATAAAAGTCTAGCTTACTGCAATACTGTTTTCGTTATTGAAATGTACCGATTCCTTCCAATTTCTGTTTTCTTTTCTTTTGATTTATACAAATTCCTTCGTAAACAATAGGTGCCATTTATAACGAATTTATTCAAAATGAGACATCCAATGAGAGTCAATAATTTGCAAATCTTAACACTGAAATGTTTTCAAGTCTTCAATGACGATCGAAAAGATTGTTAAGAAACACAAAAATGCAATAAGATGGTAGATAACATTGTTAGCTCTGCGCTTCTCCGTATATAACCACAATCATCTGATTTAAGTACGTAATAGTAAGAACTAAAAGCATTGCCAAAATTTAGGTTTATAAAACGATATTTTTAATAATATAACCAATAAAAAATTTCAAATTCATCAAATTTTATTGCTATTGACAAAGTAAACTACATAACGAATAACGTAAATTTGGCCTTCCAATTTATACCTGTCAGAAACCTGGTTCTTTATTTTCAAACTGGTAGTTTCTCTGATGCCAATGGTTTCTGGTGACAAATGACTGTAATTAAAGGCTAAATTCTAAGCTCGTCTGGAAAAGATTGTAAGGAGTTCTTCCATGATATTCCCTTTCAGTAAATCTGGATCTACATAAGCTTTGAACTTCGCCTTGTGAAAGAATTGTGATTTATGTTAGATAGCATTATTGTATAAGAAGAGTAGTAAAAGAAACAGTGAGATTAATTACAGAGTAGGTGGTGAGAGAGAGGAATTAACGGGACTGATCACTATACTGGATGAAGCAAATGTAAGTCGAAATATTCGGTTTGTATAACATAATCGGATCTCTTTAATAGAAGTATACTTGAAATTGATCTAGTGAATTCAAGCCATCTGTTAGGAGTTATTAAAGTAAGTAGGATTTCTTATTAAAACATTCAGTTAAAGACGTGATTAATTAAACATTCCACATAATTAATTTAATTTGATTTTGGTTGTTCTAAAGGTTTGAGTAGGCAAATTAAATATATCTTGCTGATTATTAATGCATCTTTATGACACTTGTCAATAGCGACGACAATGCCTTGCTAGGTGAAAAAGTCTTCTCATAAGCACAAATAGGCTCTATGAGGGAAGAGTTCTGAAGGCATAAGAAGTGCTGTAAAACTTTTCTCTTAAAAATTGTTGTAGTTAGGAAAAATAAATAAGAATTCAATTGGCTCTATATAGCACACTTCTATATATCAGTCGAGCGGTAGTTACCTTTCTAAAAATATTCATCTAGCAAAATAAATGACATCTGGGATATCACACCCTATTGTATATATGTATGTGTGCCGGCAACAATGATGGTACAGTCGTCGAAAAAATGGGGATTCCTTAATAACTGCCGAAACTATCGTCGCAACTGGACAAAAATAAAATCAATATTAATAGTCCAAAAGAAACTGAATTAAGGCATTAATGGACAAAATAATTAACTTAATTAACAAAGTTATTTAACTTCTAAAATACGAATTTTTCATTATCAATAGCGTTTTTTTTCCATATATGTTCATTCTAGTAAATTCTCATCGTTAAATTATTCTGCGACTCAAATGTAATAAAAATTTTCATATTTTACTTTTAAGTTAAACTGATATAAAATACAAGTCCCGTGATGTTCAATGAGTGTCTCAAAATATTTCGACTGATAAATAATTCTCCATTCAACACTTTTCAAAGCATATTGCACCAAACATAAACATAACTTTACCAATTTTAAAAATGGAAAATTAAATGAATGAAGGACATTATTATGAAAAATATTAAAACTATTAAATATAGTTATGAAAAGTAACCAAACTATAGCATGACAAATTTTTATATATTAGTATTGCTCGTGTCATAAAACCCATAAAACAAAAGAACTGGTACTACAATTACAATAACATAAAATGGTGTCTTAGTAAGGAAAAGCGTCACCCCTAACTCTAGCAATATCTATGAAACGAAAACGAAATCTGCTAGTTTAGAATTCGGAGATAGATGCTTTCTACCCCGTAGTGGGGAATGATATTTGACTTTGAGCGAAGGAAAGGATCTTACCCTTGAAACTTGTGTGCTCGCTTTTTGCAGTGGTCTTTTCAACCAGACCGAAAAAACTGGTTGGTTATGAGATGGGTATAAAATCATTCTTAATTTTTGGAGTCGTTGTTGAAGAGCCCGCCGCATATTCCCCTTTCCGTATCATTATGATTTTACGAAGAGGAACATTTTGAACGACATTTGTAGAGAATATCACTTTTCCAGCTTATTCTGCAACTGATATTCAACTCCTATTATATTGAGTTTCGTTTCGAACAGTTCCAATTTAGTGTCATTTACTGTCTCTAATTGAGTGGCTTTTCCTGTTGACGCATGTTCCGCAGTCAGTATATTACAAGCTGTGATTTTGGCGTGGTTGTCTTAGTTCGAAACGCACAAGTAAATTGTTGCGTTAAGGTGACATACAAT
Organism: Nephila pilipes; assembly: GCA_019974015.1. NCBI lineage: Eukaryota > Metazoa > Arthropoda > Arachnida > Araneae > Nephilidae > Nephila > Nephila pilipes. The sequence goes on along the minus strand of BMAW01007827.1, from coordinate 269,942 downwards.
CAGTAGTTATAGTCTGTGCTGTCTTCTAAAACTCAGATTCCAGTTAACTACTCCGGTTACAGATGTTTCCCGTCACTTTAGGAGAAGTTGTTTGCTTTCTTGACATTGAGTGCCTACGACGTTTCGGTGGCTGAACCATTGCATTCATTAAAATTTGTCCAGTTTATTTGTACAGTGCTCTTATCAACTAGATCAAAGATTGATGGACTTTCACTGGAATTCATTTAAATTGATTCATTCCATCGACGTTTTGTAAGAGATAGCTGTGCTACTCATAAAAACAATTGTAAGCGGTATCACAAAATTTACAAGAACATGCGCTGTATGAAAAAGTGAAAACATAGGGAGGTTATGTGAGCATTATCCACGTGACTTAAGAAAATTATATAGAGTATTTCTTATAAAATAAAATGAAAATTTTGAGTTCCACTTCATTCTACAGCCATTCTGATAAGCATAGGCGAAAAATTAATTTATTATAAATCTTTGAAACTACCATATCATATTGTATTTGTTTATTTAAGAAACAATTAACCAGTTCATTTTCATAAGATTTTACTTCCTTCGTCTTAATAATTTAAAAAGTTTTTAAAAGAATTCACGTTTTGGAAGGGATAAAAACGTGTTATGTTAATTTCATGTTAAAAAAAAAAATTAAACTTAACTGTTTGCTTTATAATTATTTTCGTTCTGCCATTTCCCCCCTTAATTTAAGACATACGTCTTATTCAGTTGCAAGTTCAGTGGGAACTGGTTTAAAGTTTTAAAAAAAGAATGACAAAAAGAGACACGAGTCTAATTAAGAAGTTTCTCAAGCGAATCTCAAAGAATGAGAAAAAAAAAAGATATTAATCAAATGAACTATACCCGCTCGGAAAACTTAGAATTTTTTTTATAACTATAGCTAGTTTAAGCCTTTTTTGTATACCTTATATAGTTAAATCCCTTGATTTCGATACCAAAGGACTCTAAATGGTTTTTCTATAACGAAGCTTTTGAAGTTTCTTGAGATAATACAGAATTGCGATTTTGAAGGTGTTCAATAAATAAATGCTCCTCTGCTTTCTCATAAATTGTAATTCGCTATTTAAGTCAAAAAATATTACATAACAAATTCGTTAAATGAATAATTTAAAAAAAACAGTATTACATTCTTTTATAAGCATTATGTAGACAGGTGGACAATTGCTAAGGACTAATCACAAAAGTAATTTTTATCGAGAAACTGAACTAGGTAGTGTCCCAGCAAAATAAAGTAGTGTTGCTAGACTGTTCAGATTAGAGGACAAATGATACTTAATGCTGCGGAAAACAGAGAAGATTATGAAACTTCTCAAAGGAAAATTAATATTCATTTGCTGCTGTGTTTTAAAGAAATGGAAAAACGTATATGAATGATAAAGCAGAGACTTATGAGAAAGGTGTCATTACAGTATATATTCACTGTAGTGGGCTATTTAACATTCACAAAAGGATGTGTTACGCATCGTACAAGATTATTCTGAAGCCGTCTAAACTATTTATCTCATTCCTCTGTCAGACCATGGCTGAGGGGAGGTCTGGTATGTTTGAGTAAATTTTCGACAAGCGAGTCACCTACCCAATGTGTCCTAAATATTTTCGATGTTTTCTAGAGCTGAATAAGGCTATGTTGAACATCCTCCCTTTCTAAATATTCCTAAACAACGACTGACTGATGAAATGATGCGTTTTCGTCGATGAAAGAAAATTTATCACCCACAGCACTGCGGAAAACAGGTGAACAAAAAAACTTTTCTCAATTTACCTTTAGTCATTCGTGTTCTCTAATGCTAGCACTTGTAGGAGTGTACAACCACTAATTATGACCATACAATGGTATATCATGTTGGATATAAGTCCGTTTCCAGGATATTTCCTGGACGATATGTTGTGGCCTTTTCAATCCAGATCATTTGATGTATATAATCAGATTTCAGACTGAATCTCTACTCAACTGATACTAGTATGCATGCTCATTCCTGATATTTCCTATCCCGATACTCACGATACCATTGCATCAATGTTCTACGTTGCAGTATGGACAATGACACACGCATACAAATCTTGTCTGCAGGCGCATAGTTCTCCTTCCCTTAAAGGTTTCAGTAAAGCTTTTTTAGAGATTGTCTGTCTTGTAACAGAAAAATACTCATTCAAAAATAATTAAGCTATAATACGACTGTTCTTTTTCACCCATTTTACAATGAACATCTCCTACCGGTCATTCTTACACATCTCCCTTGTGCCATTTGTTACTCTTTCCAGTTTTTTTAAATGCTTTAAGCATCTGTGAAACAGTGCTGAGAAGGAGTTGATTTATTAAAACATGTGTTAATTTTCACCTTCCTTCTATTATTTTTTTTTGAAAAATACGTTTCGTGTAAAATTATCTAAGTAACGTCGGAAAACATACCGAAAATATGAAGTTTGTCAATTAAATATTTCTTGTCATACTTTCACATGGAACTATAGTTGTTCACTCACTTGAAATCTTTAAATATATAGTTAGTGCAATCACGTGACGAAAAGTGTGGAAAAGAAAAGTCTTCCTACATCCTTCATTTTTTCTAATATTCTACATTTCGCTTCCCTTCATTCTGTTATTGCTTTCGTGATAATGTGATCCATCAACAACAATTGTCCATCATTATGTATATGAACTTTTCACCCTCTGATCTCCTTGCGTAACAAATATAGAGTTATAAAAATAACTTTATTCACCAGAGGGAGTCTCAAAAAAAGAGTACCTTAATTAGGAATGAGAAACGGAGTATTAAGAACAGTAAATGACAATGAGTTAACTCACTGTGTAAATATCTATTGATCGTTTGCGTTATTCTAAAAAGATCTGTGAGAACGATCAATTTCGCATCTCAAAAATTCGTCGATTTGCTCTCACAGGCAATGAAATCGTCTTCGCCTTCTTTGTAGCAGATTCCCCGAAAGCAAACTATTGGTTTTATAGTTACATTGTTTTTGGTGTATAATATTATACCTATGTTTAACTGACGATGGCAACTCGATATTGCAAGAGTAAAATTTTGATATGGCAACAAACGGCTACACTCAGCTTTATATTGGCGCCATCTAACAAATGGAAGCACACATCAGTAACGCCCACTTGCCTTAGCAGTGCATTCTGTAGTAAGAATTATGTATATTTTAAACACCCTCGCATATTGTTTTATTTATATTCCTTAATTTTCATTCTCTACGTTGCAATGGCTTATGATAAATAAAAAAACAAATATAATTTTTCTAATGAATTTTTTATAAATAACATTTATCCCTAAACTCCTTTCAATGAATTTTAACGCTATATTTACTTCCAATATATAGGAATCGATACTTTATCTGACACATCTTTTCAAGAAATTGTTTTCAGTGAGTTTGTCCGACAATCTGAAACAATTACATTGCGTTACATAATGACCGTGCCCTACGAAATTCGTTTTAAAATAATGACTCTATGAGGGGGTCACAGAAAATACCTATTTTTGGTGAGAGATTCCCTTGATAGAGCCTATTGATGTTACTATTATGTTTTACTTTTAGTTAAATTTCGCTTAAGCAAATGCAACATTGATTCACCTGATAATTTTCATTTCTGCAGCGACGAGATTCCGTTGCTGTTTTGTGTGGAGTTGTCGTTATCAGTGAGACCTAATTTGATTGGTTTGGCTTAACTATTGACATTTCTATGAGACATTCCAGAAACTGAGCAATGATTAAAGAAATTGGATACTTCTAGTGAGTCTGCCCTAATGAAGGCGAAGTCTGTGTGGTCCGCCGAAAAACTTATGGTGACATTTTTTGGAGATACGAAGGGCGTCAGACTCATTTCCCAATCTTAACACCCCAATTTTTATTCCTAACTCTAGGATACTTTTTCAACCACCCTCATATGAATTTTTTACAGTAGCAAATTTAGAAAACCATAGTGCACAATTTATAAAACTGTTATATCATTTTAAGCCCATGTTCTATAATTGTATAGAACAGTTAGAGAAGATAAGAGATTTGATGTAAAATAAATCACCAAAATAATGAAGAAGATATTTTTATATAACACATCGATCAATAATTCCCGAGTCTAAAATTGAAAACAACATTTTTTTTGCAAAATCTTTTTTTATTCATCAACATAACACCTTTTGTTAATCACCTTTAAGGGTGATACAATCGTTCCAACGCTTTTCCAAATCTTTTTTTTTTTTTTTTTTTTTTTTTTCCGCAAGAAATCTTTTTTTGTTGCGAGTAAATAGCGATAAACAGCTTTCTGAATCATCGACTCGTTGCCGTTTTTGTTCCATCGAAAGCAATCGCGGCACCCACTTGGAAAAAACCTTTTTCACTTCACTTCAAAAAACCTTTTTTATGGTCCGATCGACTTAAAATTTTGACACGTTTCAAGCAAAGGTTAGTACTCTAGAAAGACCTGGTTACTGGTTTACTACGAGCGCCATCTCTGGGTTAGTCTCGGGAGTTATTGATCGATGTGTTATATATACTACAATGAGACTACAACGGGATTTTCCATTCCCGTTGTAGACACATGTTAATTATTATGAATTAACATACATGATGAAAAAGCAGCTCTCTGTATCCGTATGGTCTTTCGTTTCGGCCTAAATGGTCGACTTTTTGCAGTATCATCATCATCATGTTATTGCCTTTGTCTCAACGAACAACAATAATGGAATAAAAAGTTTATTTGGCAAATTTTGGACTTTCTTATCTGAATGAATATGGAATAATAAGTATTTCATTTGCTTTTTAAGAAAAGTTGTAACACACATACATACACACACACACACACACACACATATATATATATATATATATATATATATATAGTTTTTAAAAATGAATTTGTAAGTAATTTGGTTTAATTAATACATAAATTTAGTAGGTTTTTTTTTCGAATAATTCATTATCGTTTCTTATAATTTTCCAGTACTTAAACTTATTCTAGAAAACTACTAATATATTTAATTGTTTTTTTTTTGCTCTGATTCAATGTATTTATAAGATAAGGCTACTATATTTATAAGGATAATACGGCCATTTTATTTCTAACTGTAAATACAATGGTTGTAAAGAAGTGTAGAAAATAAAAAACACGTGACTGTTTGAACTATCTTTTCTCTTTAAGTTTACAGGATTTGTTTCCGTCTTAGATTTTCACTTTCAAACATATTATTTTCAACCAATATTGTACCATTGTATACCATTTGTAAGAAACCAATATTGTATACCATTGACACCAATTCTTAATTCCCTTTTGATGTCAAGTTGATCATGCAATAAAAATATGACAAAAGAAAATGGAAAAATAGCAAGATAAGCATAATTTTAAACATAATAAACATAAACAGCAATAAATTCACAAACACGTATTAGAGGCAATATTGAACCTTATAAAGCCATCAGTTTTCATATTACCTTCTGACATAGGCTTCTAAATACGAGGTGATTCACGTATGAATTGTAAATGATTTATGAAAATTCACCACATGTTATTTTAGACCATTTAAAATTTAACAAATAAATCGATGCTGCATTACGTGTCTTCGATTCATTGACCTCCCCTAAAATACATATACTTATTAGAACAGATTAAAAAAATGACTATCGTGGAAAACTATGCGAGCAATGATAACCTGGTTACTCTTATATATCTATACTAAATAAAATCAGGCACAAGTATCCTCTAGGCAGATTTTAAGTTATTTAAGAGTTGGATCTAGATTTCTAGTCTCTGATTTAAGGGTAAATTTTAGTGTATTAGTAAAGATTACTGATTTTAAAATAAATTGAACTTTTAAAATTCTGATTCAGATACCAGTTTTGTCACTTAACCTAGATCCAAAAAAGGGATCTCGTTACCAGTGTAAAGGTGATATACAGGTTTTGTGTGACAATAATGAAAAGAAACATTAAAATGAACCGAAATCTTTGAAGTCGATGAACTAATACATGATGAATAATTAGTTTAAAATACAAAATGTTTGTGGAGAATAATCACTTCAAAATATGAATAGTTGTGAGAAATAATTAGCGGAAAATAAAATTGATTATGATAGATACTTGGTTCAAAACATCAAAGAAGAAAACAAATAATAGTAAAAGTTGTAAATATAGTAATTATTAGAATTTTAAAGATTTTTGTTAATCCTATCATTTTATTTTATACTTTTCTTCAGTTATTTTGCTTATTTGTTTAATTGAGTTTGTGTATTCATTATTTAATTTACTTAAGATATTTTATACTTTGTTTATTTAGCTTGCGTTATTTTAATATGCAACATACTTGTTTTATTCATTATTCATTTAATTTTAGTTTTTGTGTTCATTCTATTTTACTTTAGTTATATATTTTTTTATGTTGGGTATTTATTTGTTATCTATATTTTATTTATTATATTTATTTCATTTTTAAAATTATTTTAATTTTTTGCATCTATTTTATTTATAATTTTCTTTTCTGTACTATATTGGTTTTGTTCCTCCCACTTATTAGTTTTATTTTTCATTTTTTACATATATTTCATTTATTATACTTTTTTTATTTTTATAATTCATTTATTTTATTTCATTCATTATATTTAATTAATTTACTTTACTCATTATTCAATAATATTTATCTTGTGTCAACAACTCTTATTTTACTTTGGAATATCTATTTTTTATAATATATCTCTGGGTTTATGTTGACTCTATTGTTTGCTCCAATTAAAAAAATACATTTCATTGTTTAATTGACATAAAAGGGAAAATAAATATTATTAATAAAAAAATGTAAAAATAAAATAAATACTACAAATTCAATTTTTTTTCAATATTTATTTCCTTATTTTCTTATAATCTTAGATTTTTTTCCATATTATTTCGTTCCATACTCTCTCTTATTTCGTTTTGAATTTTATTTAAATATAAAAAGTATTAAATTGGCTATGGCTTATTTATAATATTCATTATACTGTTTCAATATAATTTAAAGGATAACATACTTAAGTCTAGTAAAATCAGTAAACACTTGTTTTCAAATAAGCATTTCCTTCAACACAATTTTTTTAAAAAAATTCTATCTTTTATTTTTTTGCGAGTAGTGTTTATTTTTAAAAGCCAAACCACTTATATTATGGCATACTCAAATAAATATTCACCAATATCTTCAGTTGATTCATATTTATCCTCTTTAATGCGTTTTTTTTAAGTAATTTGCCTTTCTCAAATGCTAGTTAAATGACTGAAGTCTAAAGGAAAAACAGATGAAAGGAAGAAAAAAAAAATTCATTCTAATTAGAAAATTTCTCAAGCATATCTCAAGAGAATAAAGAGTGAAATTAATCAAACGCAAATTAGATGTTGTTAAATATTTGCACGAATTTTTTACTCTCCGCGTTAGTCAGCATTGGAAGTAATTTAAAGTATAAAAAGAGTGAAAAAATTATTTGAAATCAGTCTTTCCAAAATGGGTTTTCAAAATATTAAATATCGGTGATAAAATAGAAAGAAAATCCATTTCTTACCAAGAACTTATTGTTATTAAAAACGCTTATTTAAATATTGAAATACTAAAAATTTTAAAGAATAAAAGATATCCATTTTGAAATTTTTATTTTATTCATTTTGGATACCTCAAAATATTCAAAAATATATGGTAATTTTGTTTCGTTTTATTAAAAAGTGTTTTGTTAACTGATTTTGGAGTGTAAAAACTACTCTTGGGTGCATAAAAGTATTCACAAAATAATAAAATGTGGGTTTTTCCTTTTCATGTAGTGTGAATAGAAGCTAACTCTTTTTTCAGATGAATAAATATAATATTGTAAATAACACATTCTTGATTCATGCTAAATCATCATAATAAAATTTATTTAACTATAATTATAATTAATTTAAACTTTTGAGATAGGGTAATATAATATTCGTCATCGTCTCATTGTGGATAACTAACATAGGTTGACATAATAATTTAAAAATAACTTCTTTTTTTTTTAATTTTTAATTAAATTTTTTCCTGAAACAAGAACTGATAGCAAAAGTTTTTTTAAAAAAATAATATTTAATGAAATAAAATAAATAACGACAAATAAATATTAATAATTTTTATAAATAATTATTATTAAATAATTTTATGCATGGTAATTAATAGTATTTTAGGTATGTGAACAATTGCTAATTTTAACTGCTGCATTATTAATCGTCAATTATAACTAGTGTTATAATCATAATTAGTAATAATAAATAAGTATTAATTATTAATATGAATAAAATTATAGGTGATATTTTTAATTGTTATTACTACTATTGTTATAATATCAATGATCTATTTTCAGATAATTATTTTTATTATTATTAATATCATCAATTAATAATTATTAAAACATAATTACAGAAATGAAATGAAATAATTAATAAAATTTTATAGATTATTTAAAATACATTTTCAATTCTGAAAACAGTAAGTTGATATAATTGTATTTGGACAATAATCATAACTTTAAAACCCTTTTCGAATGGAGTAAAGGCTATTTTTATGTGTGTGTGTTAATATAACATTCAATATATTTTTCAAAATTTTAAAACAACTTGGGATACTTTGGAATTTATTAAAAGCCTTCTATCGCCGTATTTATCGAAATATTAGCGTTTGTTAAAACACTTGAAGTCTATAGAGAATTCTGGTCTCCTAATAGTCTCATCCCGAAAAACACATTCTTCATATTTTCAACGAGTGATATCGTTTTTTCAAAATCTTGAAAAGTTATAGAACAGTTTCATTTTCGGACAAACAATAAATTTATTGTTACTTTGCCCAAAAAGTTCTTGTAATCAATAGCAAGAGTTATGTATTCATTGAAATTGCATTTATTTATCAATTTTGCATTAAACAACAAATTACTTTGAAAAATCCATCTTTCTTGAAAATTTCAAATACCTTGTCTTGTCAGAATTATAATTCATAAGCCTCAACAGTCTTCGCATGAAATAAAAAAGCATAATTTCCCTTTATGAACATTTCAGTAACATGAAATTCTTCTTTCATTGTTTTAAAAGCATAGAGCTTACGTTTCATAAATTAAACAATGAACTGTTCTGTCTTCTCTAGTTTCAGTAACATTCCATTCAAGCTTTTGTAATATCATTAACATGTTTTCTCATGACAACTCTCCTACATATCTTGGTCCTTTTAATATCATGATTTGTTAAAATAAAATATTAGGTTTGAATGAAAAGTAACGCCTGCCAAAACTATAACTTTTTAATATTAACTAGATTTCGCAATTCATACCTTACCAGAAATTAACAAATAACCTTTATCTAATACCTTATATATTTTTCATTATTTGTTTTTTATTCATTTCTTTTTACACATAGTGCCAACTCGTGACTAAATAGGAAAAAAAAATTAAGAATTACGATCGATGTTGTCAATATCAGGCTTGAATGGTAGTAATAACCACATCAACAAAATGAATCAATTAAATTCAGTTATAATTCATTTTTCATTATAGTTAAAACATATTTTTAAACTGATATATATTGACAGTAAGAATGTTAAACAAATAAAATACAATTCAAGTAAACATTCCTGGGCTTATAATACGCGTATTTGCTTCTTAAAATTAATATACCTCACAGTTTAGTAAGAAACTGAAACTCTGAATGTGTAATTTCATGACAATCTGAAAAAAAAATAATATTTATGTCTTATAGTTGTATTTTGAACAAAAGTGCAAGATACTCATGATGAGCTTAATATTTAAGGGTAGGTATTTATACAACATAGCAGTTTGATGTAAATAATACTGTTACGAAGAATTTCTCCTCTCCCTCTGGGAAAATCCAACTAGGAGAATTTCAATAAATATTCGTAAATCTTCAAGACAACACATACGTAGCCCAAATTGGATAATAACTGAGACACAGCACTTCCACAATCCAATGGCAAAGATGCAGTAACAAAACACACATGAAATGCAGTCACAGTTATTTCAGCAACGTTCAACTCACCAGCTTATTACTTTTCACTGCGGACAGCCTCCGCAGTTATATTCTGTTCTTCCAGGTTAGGCTCCGACGATTCCCAGCAGATACACGTTGCTTCTTCGCAAATTCATTCGGCACGCTATCCTTCAAGTGCGTTCAGTCAATTCCTCGATCGATCTCCTCCACAGAGTCTCCAAAGACAGACTCTCCTTAACATTTCCGCTAGATTCTGGCCGAATCTCCAATAGATTCACTCGGCCACAATTCTTCGATCGGTCTACAAAGCAGACTCCACAGACTGATTGTGTAGCTCTTGGCGTATTTTTCCTATTCCAGCCTGGTGGGACGTCACACATTAATATTCACGAAATGTCTGTAACTTTCTTCCATGTCGACTTTTATTCTAGGTTCCAGCACATTCGAATACTTTTCATTCGACAACATAGTCATCAAGGTCTTCGAAAAGTCATCAAATGGTCACCAAAATCCATCAACAAGGTGAAAGGGTCATTGCTAACACTCTAATTTGGAAGCTGGTGATATCTCTGAAAATCGATATTTTCCTTTATAAGAGAAGCGTTGTAGGGAAGCGTCAATTCATGTTCACAACAATACGGAAATCGTTACATTATATTGGAAATAATCTCCTCACAAATTATGCCATCTCATAAACATACATAACAATTTCTACGATTTTTTCTAAAATGTGTTCGTTTCATTTTAAATGGGTTATCCCTTTCTATTTTCTTTGTCCTACTCTTTCTGTAACATTGAAGTTTATTCGGTATTTTGGCTTCTAGGAATATTTCAACACATAATTAATTGGAATATTTTTTCTCCATGGATCATCATATATTAGATTATTGTAATGCTTTCTGCATGTAGTAATATTTTCTTTTTTCTGAATATAAGTAGAGAAATTGATGTATTAAACCAGTAAGATCAGCAGTAGTGTCGGCTTGCTAAAACGCTATATTAACCCTGCTATTAATCCGTAAGACTTTTGTTTCTCTTCGAAATACTGGCTATTCATATTAATACCTTATTTAAACTTTGAGTATCCTATAATCTAAAATAAGATATTTTTCTTAAAATTTTTATTAGTATTAGTTATATATATAAGTGTGTGCGTGGTGTGATGTATTTTTGAAACAGTTTACTATTACTAATTGCAGTGCTAATAAGTATTAGATCAGAGTTTGCTTAAATATAAATATATAAATTTTAGTAAGATTATTTAAAATTATTATCTCTTATGTATATTCAATTTATTTTATTTTCTGTATTCTCAAAACCAAAAATAAAAATATAAAAAAAAAAAAAAAAACCTTTTTATTCTTTTATCATTTTTCTAATTATATCTTACAAAATATTATTAACAATAAATATGGAATGTGACGTGTCATATCCATAAAATAATTCGAGATAAAAACCAACGTTTTTAAAGACAATATATGGTGGCAAAATTTATTAAAAAAACATTGCAATATTATTTAAAAATGGTCGCAAATGTCTAACTATTGCATTGTTAGGCGAGTAAGAATGATTCCCAAAATTTCGGAGCTCCAGCTTGATGGGAATTCGGTTAAATTAACTATCAAAAATTTGATGACACTCTGATACACACACACCATGTGAAATACATAAAAACGCTAAATCTAACTAAATTTAATTCATCCGCTAAATTAAATGGTTGGAAGGCAGTTTAGTCAAACCACTCTTGGAGACAGGAATTATTTGGCGGTATTTTGCCAAATGCGGCTACCCTGGTCCGCTTCGCGGACTTAACGTTCAGCCAAAAAAAAAAATATCGCCAAGTTTGGCAATTTTTAAAACCGTGCCAAGTGGTTGTTAAAAGATATATATTAGTTAAAACTCTTCGCAAATGTCTAAATATTGCATTGTTAGGCAAGTAAGAACGATTAACAAAGTTTCAGAGCTCTAGCTTAATGGGGAGTTGGTTAAATTAACGATCGAAAATTTGATGATACACACACACACACCAAGTGAAATACAGAAGAACGTTTTAATAATAATCCATGATATGTAGCATCCATTCATTGTCTAGCCTAGGCATTTCTGTCCAAAACCGGGAGCAATAATAAATATTATTTTATATCCATCCTTTGTTTTGTCATTTTCTTAATAATTTCTAATTTTCAAAAAAAAAAATCAATATTTTGTTTTTGCTTCTCTCATGATTTTATGTTCATTATTGAATTATAATTTTTAATACAAATGTGTTTATTTAATTAGTACTAACTAATTATATTGTAATTCTTACTTTTTGTTATTATTATGATACTTTTTTTTAGATTTTAGTTTATATACTATTCCTTTTTTTCTGTACTTTTTATAATTTGCATTTTATATTTATATTGTATTAGATGATGTATTTTTTTTTCTTAAAAGCCATAAGTTTTCTCTTGAAAATATATTAGGTAATATACCGACAGTGTCTTTAAACAATCTCTTGCTAATTGGCTGTTTCCTGTAAAGCTCCTTTAGGATCAAATTTAATACACAAAGCAAACGAACACCAAATTAAGGATTTACGCAAATCAACCGGAGAAACCAAATACTTTATATTAATGAATGTTTCATCAGCTCATGGGTGCTCATTTTTAAGAATATTTTATTAGAGAATATAAAAGGAAAAGTATTTATCAAATTGAAATATTAGTTATATATTATTTCAAAACAGATTAGAACTTATAACTTTAAGTATGTACAAAAGAAAATGGAAAAAAAAATACAATCAACTGTTTTGAGCAGATTTTCTTTTTTCATTGTAAAGAAAAACTTTTCAACTAGACGATTAATTATATTCGTTAGTTTTGAATTAAAAGTGAGTTATTACTTTCCTTACTGTACAGTTAAGAATTGAAATTATTTCCTGAAACTTACAAAATATTTTCATCCAAATTATATTAATTTGTATTTTAAAAGTAACTGCTAATTTTTTTCAATTTATATTATTATTATACTTGCTATTTTTTCATTCAAAATCAGGAAGTCTTAAAATTTGTAAATAAGTGACATCTATCACTTACTTTATAAAAGCAATATATAAAAAATTTAATTGATTTACATTTCTTGAATAATAGCAAATAATTCTTATATAAATGTAGTTTCTCAGTATTTAATAATATAAAATTACTTTGAGAGAGATAGAGAAATGCATTGTAAAATGCAACATTTTCATAACTTAAGTTATGTTAAACAAAAAGAAAATTCATACCTAAACAAAAAACTTTATATGCGACATCTTAAAGCTACGATTACAAGAATCAGAAATGAGATTTCAAAATAATATTTAATTAAATGTAAACGAATATGAATTCGAGCATTATATGGAAGATTTATCTTCTAAATATGTAATCTAAATTAAGGTAATAGAAACCATTTCAGTTTAGTAATATTATTTCTTTAGAACTATTTTTTAACTTTTCGTTTCTGTATCTAATATTTTTATTTCTTTTTTTTTTGTGTAAATTTTTACTTAAAGAACTATCTATCATTAAGTTTGTAAAAATATTGATATTATAAACGAGTTTTATTTCAATTCATTGAATCGTTAGGAAATTTTCTTTTAAAAAAAATATTTGTAACATAACTTTTCAGAAGAGCACAAATTAAATCATTCCACAATTTATGAGTTGTTGACAGCAAGAATATGTTTCCATGGATTTATAAAATGAAATATGTTTATATCTCATAAACAAAAAAAATATTAAAAACTAATGTAAAATTTCAGTCACTAGGTAAACACTATAATATTTGACTGGGAATCGTGTAAATACGAATACTAGGAAATCCAGATAATGTGTCTCCCTCTCTCGCTGATACGATATAAGAAAACACTCTTCAAGAAATGTAAACATGTTGAAGATCACAACTTATGTAAGAGGAGAGAAAATACATGTTTTTATAACAGAACGTATGTATATCATACTTCAAAGTATTTTCTGAAATCTCCGTATGCTTCAAAAATTTCATTCCACTGTTAAAGTAGTTTTAAAAGTATATTATCGCAAAACCGCAGTAAGTTCGGTGGTTTATACTCATAGCTCTTCCTTTATAATATAGGGGATTTTGTGGGTGCCAGAGATAAAGGAATATCATATTTTTTCTTTAGCCACTAGTATTTGATGGCCAAACAGTGGATCTCTCGATTATTATAAGTGGCTCTTCAGTCAAATTTGAAAAAGAGAAGAAATGTTAGATAAAATATTCTGAAAATAGAATATGCTTCAACTTTTACAAGGTAAATGTCGCGTGATATTTTTATGAAACATATTGCATCAATTTAATTAATTCTTTGTTTATTTAACACTAAGAAGCAAAACGATGGCATTTTGGCAACGGACTTTGTAGTTTTGAGCTTCAGTCAAGTGACGAGAATGACACTTGAGCTGCATCTCCTTACCCAAAAATCCACAACACGCCATCTAGAAGACTTGGGACTTCAACATGGTTTAAGCTGTAACATCTTCGTCCTACTGTGTGTAATCAGGATTGAAAACTACGACACTTGAAACCAACCTGCTTCAAGTCTGAGACCATGACCAGTAGTCTACCATGGTCACTTCATTTAACTGGCGTGAATTAGTTAAATTAACTGCTGAGATTATGTTATTCCATTTCCTTCCCTAAGCAACGCAGATTCTGTCCTTATCTCTATTTACCAGCCCATAACCATGAATGTAAGATAGTACAAAAAGTATTCAAGTCATACGGTGCAAAGGAACTCGTTTGTAAAAAAATTGGCTCATGGTATGCAAAAGTTTGGCCATCCCTGTACTGCACATTATAAACCTGGAGAGCAAAAACAAAGAATTTTACAATCTGCAAAATCACAGTGTTAAACATTTATCAGAAAATTATTTCTCTTTATTGACATACGAAGAAAATACTGTCATTTCCTATATTGAAAAATTCTCACTTTTAACGCCCATATAATACTTTATGGCAGGCATTCCCTACATGCAGATCGTCTCTGATAAAGAGCCGTGATAAACCTAATGCGAAAGTGGGTGAGCTTATCGAAAAAAAAATTGTTAAAAATCAATTTATTAAAAGTAATGCAATAAAAAAAAATTTGGAATAATAAAAAATAAAATAAATATTTGTACTGAAAAAATACTCTCATAAATAGGATTGAATCAGTACTGCACAATATATTTCATGTTTAACTTAGCAATACTACTTGACAATTTGGTGCAATTTGATTGGTAGACTAGTGTTTTTTTCAAAAGTTTGGGGAAGTCTTAAAAATTCGTGAGTACAAGTTTTCAAAGACGGATTGATGTAAAAATGTGTTATTCCATGAGCTTATGTCACTACAGGATTTATTTCGCCCATTAAGTTTCGAAGACGATCAACATAGATGCAATTGTATAGAACAGTGGTTTCCAAATTTTTTTGATCCATGGACCCCTTTCTATAGACAAAACCTGCCCACGGACCCCCAAGTGAAAAAGCTACATAAATACGTAGTATAATAATTACAAATTTAAGAAAACATTTTGTTGAAGAAGTATTTATTTGAATTATAACTTTTGTTTATATATATATAAAATAAAATTTTAAAAAAAAATTGATGACTCGGAGGAACTTGATGAAACGTTATGAATGTATTTATGTCCGGCTCAATGCTTATGAGCAGCAACCGTAAATCCCCACGAGCACTAATTTCAAGTCGGTTTTTTTTTTTTGGTGATCTCTCATTGAAGGCATTCCTTTTGATTTTATTAACTACTCTAATGATATAATCTAGTGATCCATGCAAACATTCACTATGATTTTTGCGACTAAATGATGTCGATAAATGACACAATGTACTGAAAATGCATTCGGTACGGCTTGCTTGAGGTAAGCCAGAAAGCCTCGATATTTTTCTACCATTGCTGGAGCACCGTCAGTAGCAACAGAAATGATATTAGACAAAGGTATAGCATTTACACAACGAAAAGTCTTTTTAATTCAGTGAATAACGTTTCCCTTTCGTATCGGTTTCAAAACATTCTGCAAATAACAATTCTTGGCAAAAATTTTCTTCCTTTACAAATCATCATAGACTAAAAGCAAAGCTTCATTTCCTGTAGACTCGTCAAGCTGTACAGAAAATTCAGATATTTTTAAGTACTCACATAAAGACTTTTCTAGGCATTGAGCCATTTCGTCAATCCTTCTTTGTAATGTATTTTTACTCAATGGAATTCTTTTTATAATGTCGAAAGCTGGTTTGTGCAATAGGGTGCGTATTACCTCACTTACAACTGGTAAAATAAGTTCTTCACCAATAGTGTACTGTTTTCCGCACTTTGCAATCAATAAAGAAATGTTATAAGAAGCCCGCTGTCCATCGTCATCTCGCTTAGATGTTCTCCCTATGAGTTGTTGCATTGAGAGTGTTTTCAAACATTTTTCTTGCACTATTTAAAAACACAGAATTGTCACATTTTTTTCTTCAGCTCACTCATACTGCTATTTGTTAAAAAGGGCGAAAAATGATATAAGAAAATTTGTATATAAAATGTTTTATTTGCAGCAAACCACTGTTAATTATTATTAACTTTTTCAATGGAAGGCTACAGTAAAGTCCCTTTGATGTAATTATTTGACATAAGGGTAAAATTTCATATAATGCTTTAATAAAATTTAATTCTCAATAATTTACTTCTTTCAAAAAACATCTGTATTAAAAAAAATCCGTACGAACTTTTCCTAAGTTTTTAATAAATAAAAAAAGTAAACTTTCAACTAAAGTGTTAAGGGATTGCGTTTTTTAAACTTTTTTACTTTTTTCAATATATATAGGGATTGTTTTTCACTTTTCCAACATAGTATTTCCTTAACTAACGTTAAGCGATTACTATATTGAAAAATGTGATGTATAATTTTTTCAAAAGAGATGCATTTTATTCAAATACACTTAGTAACAAAAGTACATTCTCTGCGTAACAATACAAAAAATGCAACTCTACCAAAACTAACGCTAAGGGATTACTATATTGTTAGTACTATAACTAATCCCTTAACGTTTGTAACTATATTGAAAAGTGTGATATATAATTTTTTTCAAAAGAGTTCAAATATACTTAAGTAACAAAAGTACTCTATCTGCATAACAATACAAAAAATGCACCTATACCAAAACTTCCATTTAACAATATACAAAACTTCTTTTTTCTCTAATACTAGGAAACTTTGTTTATACACTTCGTATCAGCAAAACATTGAACTAAATTGTTGATTAGAGGAATGACGTATGACTCTTTTACAGTTTATGTTTATATTGTTGACAAATTAGTGCATGTAGGGGCGTTATTGCGTTCCTGTAAAAACCTGTTTTCGGCCGTCTGTCTCGCACCATACCATGCTTGTCGAGTAGCTGGAGGTATCTTGAACTATTAATTCATAGGAGTGTGCCAGAGGATTTTTTACTATCGTTTTTGAGGAATTATTTCAGTTTTTTATTGTTATTTCATTATTATTTTGTTGTTATACTGTTGTTAGCGTGTTGATGGTAATCGAAAGCTTAAATTTATTAAAGTAAATTGAACAATAACTAAGTTTTAGTAATAACATTAAAACAAGTTATACACTTCATTGTTACTAAAAGTGACAAATC
This sequence comes from Nephila pilipes, assembly GCA_019974015.1. NCBI lineage: Eukaryota > Metazoa > Arthropoda > Arachnida > Araneae > Nephilidae > Nephila > Nephila pilipes. Next base: position 252,286 of record BMAW01007827.1, on the reverse strand, counting down.
GATGGAAATAAATTTTGTCATTATCTATTCACAAAAGGTATTACACAGTGCTTAGTACTTAAGTAACATACCTATATTTATATTATACGCAGGGCGTAAAATTCGCTGCTGTTTTATTTATTGTTTTTTTATTTAAATTTCCGTAATAATAAAAAATGGATCACAATTTTATTATTTGATATTGAAACTTGAGTGGACCCCTTGACGTTATTCAGGGACCCCAAATCAATTTTCATAGTCCCCCGAATGATACTGGTAACCCTGGGGTCCATAGGGACCACTTTGAGAACCACTGGTATAGAGGAAGAACAGATTTTTCCGTCATAACTCTAGGAATTTGAAGTGTTTTTACGAACAGCAGATCGGCACATGACGCTTTAATGTCTTCTTTTTAGCTGTAAGGATTTCTAAGACAACTACTGTTAGTGTTTTCGTCTATTGAGCGTTCTCCTGTGCCGTAATAGAAGTTTTTAAATAACGATGAAATCTCTCAAAAATCTAATTTGTGATTAGATGATATATTATTATGATACAGAGAATATCACATTTATGAGCCTTGAACTGTTGTGATTATCGAAGGGTATCCGAAGCAAGGTACCCCAAGTAATAAAAATCGCTTAACAGATAGTTTCCGTGTGCATGACTGGAATAGGGACAGCTTCTGACAATCTTGATCATTGTATATAAATAGAGACAACCATCACGGGAAGGTAATGAACCAACAATGTCCATATGGATATGTCGAAAACAAGCATCAGGCCAACTAAATAGTCCTAACGGAACTCTTGTGTGATGCTGTATTTCACATCTTTAGCAAGGATCTCAACATCGCATCCATTCTCTTATGTTTAATTTCAGATTTGTCCTTATATATCTGACGAAAATTAAGTTTTGTCGTAGCTGCTATTCCAGGATGGGAAATATTATGCAGCTTTTCGAAAATTATTCATTGAAATGATTCATGAACAAATGGTCGTGGCGAACCAATTGAAACGTTACATATTAAGTAAGATTCTGCACTTTGAAAAGGATTGGGTTCTAATTGATGTAAGGAACTTTTGTCGTTCATGAATCTTTGAGTTTCCGGATCATTTTATTGACTTCTAGCCAGTTCATTAAAATTCAGAAAAGAAGATTTACTAGTTGAATTTATTTCAACGTGTGAAAAAGAGTCTGCCACAACATTTTTATCCTTCTACATGTCTGATATCATAAAGTATTAAGATTTAGCTGAATTGTATAGGTGAATATTTATTGGGATATTGTCAAAATGCTTCAATTAATGGCTCTTGATCGGTATATATTTGGAAAATTCTACCTCTCAGCATATGTTTAATTTACTTTACAGTTGAATATATTGAAAAACTTTTTCTCCCCATTCTCGAAACTCTCTCTGTAGTATTCAACGCAGTCTATACAAATATACGGGTACATAAATTATTACTGTCTGTTGGCATGGCTAACGTTAACGCAACTATTTTGATGAATGTGAAATATTGAAAGTTAGAGTAACGATCGACCTTGCACTAAAAGAGTTTAGTAGTAAGATAAATAAAACGATGATTAAAAAAACCTTCTGAATGTGAATTATAGAAACTGTTTTTAAACTCTTTTGGTTAAAGTTAAAACTAATGATTCAAAACTTTATTATTATTTAGTATTACAATTTTGTTATTATATGAACCCATAATAAATAAAGAGTTATGGCTTCGCTAATCGCTCTTCCATAAGAAATTAAGTTTGTTTGCATCGGTCAATTGAGTAAAATATCCAATCCATAGATTAGATGAGAGACGTTTATTTAATAAAAATAATAGAAGAATAAAATGGCCAATTCTGCACACATATAATTTGTAATATATGTTAATAGAGCTTTAATCTACATATCGACCTCGCGTCAATGACTTTCCGATTGGAAAAGGGAGAACCACATGGACAAGAATGTCATAATATACGAATATCGCGTATATGATACTACATGTGACATCTACCGATGATTTGGATAACTAGCACGAGCTAAAATATATTTTATATCCATTGAATAGTTTTGAAATCCAAAAATTTTATTAGTGTATATTTGTTTTATCAAATTGATTTATGCAGGCTTATACAGGGAATATAAGGTTTAAAGACTAATTTATACAGGTGATCCTAGCATACCACGATTATTACATTCATAAATGTTGCCACTTTAAGCGAATCAGTGTCGGAAGAGACAGATAATAATACCAAAAAAGAAAGTTAGCTTGCAAAAGTTAAAAATAAATGGTATTATATTGTTATAATTTGGATAAATATATTTATTAAAGCAATTTTCATCAAACGCATTGTTTTTTAATATGCATTAAATAACGTTTTCTTCGTCATCATTACTAAGTACCATTCACCGTATAAATTTTCTTTTCTACAAGATTTCGAGAGTTCTATACATAACTATTCGCATTTTTTATTACTTATTTTTAAAGGAAAGATCTTTATGCATTTCCTTATATTATGCGGAGCAGTTGTGGAGTTCTTTCTCAAAACGTGTCATTTTTTTCAATGGAAAAATCACTTTCAAATTTTTCTTTTAAAAGCCTTAAGGGTGAAATTTTAAGATGGAAATTTTTCTAATTCTGAAACCATATTGAAGTGAAATCGTGCTCTAGAATGCAGTATTGTGGGACGGTTTTACTCAATTGTCGAATTGCGTTAGAGTGAAACCGTGTTATTAAATAGCTGAATTAAATGAGGGTAACCTGTTTTTCCTTATGCAGTTAAAAATGAGTTTTCTTTTCGTTACTTAGTTCATGTAAGTGATCTTAGGGACCGCTCTCATTTGTAGGACTATTCAAATAATGAGTGACAAAAGTTACGGTAAACTATAACATTGACCACACCCTAACTCTCTTAACAATACGAGTGTGTCAGTTAATAAAACACTTTCGGTTTTAATTTCGTTCTTAATTAAAAATTCTATATATTGTGGGTGTGTCCTATGAATATAAATTTCAAATATCAAAGAAAATATTACCTGGGTGTGTCACATGTTATGTGAATAATTTGTTTCATATAGAAATCAGTCAATACAATTCGATTACAGAATCAAAATTTCAATTTGTTATTTTAATTTAATCGAACATTATCTGTACACTCTGTAGTTTCCTAGTTATCAATACATAAATTGTATAAATAATTTAAAGCCGTAGTCAAAATATTTTAACAATACTTATAAATTAAATTTATAAAACTAGATCAAGTAATTTTATTTTTTGTAACAGACTAATTAACCAAGTTTAATGTATGAAATGAAACTATAAATCAGTTTTAAAGCTGAAAAAGAACTATAAATATTTGTAAAAATAAAATCTTTCTCTATTTTTACTGACGAAACTTTTATACATTACATAATTCAAATTGCACAACATGGTTAAAAATAAGGTGACCAATTTTTTTACAACGAGAAAGAGAACGAAAAAATTTAAGAAAAAAGTACATCGTAAATAAATTAAACATTTTATTAATTGAAACAAAAATACACTAATTATGTTTACATCCCTTTTAGTTGCTTAATTAAATGAGTATTTTTTTTTCATTGAATGAATATTTTTCTTCAATATATTATTTTCTAACAACTTATGGGAAATTTCAGAGCTAGAAATATCCTTCATATTGAATTTTACGGTTGTCCAGAAATCATTATCAATTTAAAAACTTTCATCTGGTGCATTAGTTCCAGGGCGGCACAGCGTAAATTCAACAAGATAAACTAAATTTTCATACAGAACGTGTTCATTTTTGAAATTATTAAATATATCCAACCATCCTTTACCAATTTCGTCATGTTAATTTTCCCATTGTTATATATAATACATTCAGGCTTCTAATTTCTTCAAATAGACAATTGTCATCGATTTTAATATCAGACTTCATTTTCGATAAACAACCGACACAATTTTCAATATTTGCCCAATTTACTTTCGAATTAGTAGAAAAACACAATTGAAAACTAATATTTCTTGTGGCATTTGTTTCAAATTATTCTTCGTATATTGGAATCATGTTTGGTAAAAATTTTACACTTCTTTAGTAAACGCTTCCGTTACCCCCTGATTTAATTCCCCTAAGTTTTCAGGCTTTATTTTCATTATTAAAGGAATAAATTTTTCTTTAAATCGTGATTTACATTGAACAACAAAATCGTTAGAAATAAGACTAACTTCTGCAGCTGAAATATGTTCGCCTTCAATCTTTTTGAATCGTTTTATGGAAAATTATATAAAAAAAAATTTATGTTTATTATGTACAAAATACAAAATATTTCCGTAATTTGTAATTGAAAAAAAGATTCCAGAATTTTGGACGTAACTAAAAAAATATGTAAGGAGAGGCACTCAAATAATTATAAAACACTCTTTATAGCAGGTGTTAGTTAGGGCCCACTAACTTCTGAATATTTTTTTTTTTTTTTTTTTTTTTTTTTTTTTTTTTTTTTTTTTTTTTTGTATTCAGTATTCGCTTCTTCACAAAATTGTTTGATAGTAAACACACGAATAATAAAACGATTAAAATAAAAATAAATTGTCGTTATGATTACTTCTATTTCAATTGGCAGAGCACATTATGCTGATTTGATTAAATGTGACAAAATATGTGCTTTACAACCTATTCCTAGTATTTTATTTTGGAGTAAATCTTGTAACTTTACATAGACATTATTTATTACTACTTTGTGTCTCCATCCACCAAAATTTGTGTTTGTTTTTTCAGCTGTTAGAGCAACTGATAATAAAAATACAAACAATTTTAGGTTTCAAATTGTTTCGTTTATTACTCTGTAAAGGTGGTTTGACAAAATTCAGTAATTTCGCTCTCAATGGATTCTAAATTCAAAACTTTTAATTTAATGCCCTTGGTAAAATTATAATACTTTACTAGTATTGGATATAATTTGGTTTCGTTTTAACTAGATGCAACGGATAAAACCATTTCAAATGTTGCATCTTTCAAGTTTTTTTCAAGTATTTTATCATAGTAATTTTTAACTGCTGTTTTAATAATTGCCTCATATTTTGTCCAGGCACATGGAAATTTAGCATTGGGAAATTTGCAATAATTTAGCTGTACAATCCATACTACAAAAGCTTTGATTGTGAAGGACAGCATGATATGAAAATGTCCCCACCATTACAACTAACTGTTTTCAACTTCAGAATAATTAGAAACTTTTTGAATTTTTTTTTATTTTACTATTGGAGGATAATGAATTTAATGATTGCTTTTGTTTGTTGGTGTTCAAGAATTTAATTAGAAATGCACTGCCTTCAACTGCATTACAAAACTCTCGTCTGCAAGTATTGCAAAGAACAATGGTGTCTCTCTTTGATATAAGGAATGGGAATTCCTTTTTCAGTTGGTCGTTGATATGATATTTCCTATTTCTTGAGACGAACGATGCAAGCACTTTATGAATAAGTAAAATTAATAACTAAGACTTTAATAACTAAAGAGATAAGACCTCACTAAATCTATAGATAAATTAGTTTACGTTTGTGTTGAAAACTGGGTTGTGTAAAATTGAATTAATGAATTAATAAGATGTGAATTGTACTTGCCTGTGTATAATATTCACTGAGAAGGAAATAGTTTCGTATTTGTAATAAAAATAAACACGAAGCGTAATATAGAAGCAATAGTGGGAAACAAGTGGAGACACATGAAGTTCTCCTATGTCCTGCATGCATTTCATAATCGCGTCTTTCCGAACTGTACCGTCACACGACTCATAACATTTAGGCGCGGCATCTCTGAATACAGTGATTAACAAATTAGATTCAAAATATCGAAAAGGAGCGGGGTAGGAGGACACTTTTGGAGGAAAGACAGAACTTATAAAAGAAGTACTATCCTTCCTAAAGGAGGACGATTGATAACTTTATTAAAGATAATAAGGTTTTGGAAACACAGTAATTTTATAAAAAAAATTCCGTGTTTCAGAGAAGCCATGGTATTAGATTAAAATAGATGTAATTATTAATGTAGTAACTAAATTAAAATATATATATATATATATATATAGTCATTCTTTTTCAAGGGTTAAATAAAATAGATTTCTTTAGCAGTCTCAAGTAATTAATTTTCATTTTTAATATATTATCAATTATAAGAACTATCCTAGAATTTGTTGGTCTTATAAAAATAATTAAATGTATAAATTAGCCGTTTTCTTTGCATTATTAAGTATGAAAGGGATGTAAAAAACAAATGCTGTTGGAAAAGCCTTTTTTTAATTTTTCTCCCTAAAATTAAAGGTACATTTGTAACACTCCAACTTCGACGCTTAGGATCTCAACAATTGAAATTCACAAATTAATCAATCAATAAAACACTCAATCAGGAACAATTGAATGTAATTTACTCAATTATTTTAATTATTCCATACATCAACTATTACTATAATTATGGAGTGGTAACAAATTCGAGTCTAAAATCAAATATTATTATTGAAAATTCTACATATTTCAGTAACAGTACCACTTGATTCGAATCACAAACTGTGCTTATTTATTTGACAGAAATCAAATATCAACTTTCTAACGATTGTGTAAATTTCTTACACCAATATAACACATTTAATACGGCAACTGGCTGAAAACAGTTTCCATTGGGTAGTCTAGATTTATAGGTCTCCCTTTTCCCGTGCAGTAATATGATATTCAAAACTGGTTATAGAACCATGAATTCAAAAGATTCAAAATAAAAGAACAGGATAGATAAAAAATATTTCAGATAAAAAAAAGAGATATATTATGAGGTAGATCTAACAATAATAATTTAAGTCTTTATTAAATTAAACAAGATAATGTATTATATTTATCTTAAACAAGGTATTGTATTATATTTATCTTAAACAAGATATTGTAATTTGTCTCTCCTCATTATATAACATCTTATTTAATATATAAAATTTTACAGTTTAATTCAAACTAAACAAGAGCACACTTTTTTTTACCGTCTTTTAATATGCAATATTGAGAAATGGATGTCAACAACTTACTGCTAGAATCTAAATAGTCGCTAAAAAGCATTTTAAAGTCCTGAAATTTGTTTTATCTCATAAAATGTCTATTTCCTGAAAACTTTTATAGAGTATAGAATTGTTATATTATGTTTCATCTTAAGCTAAACGAGAACCCACTTTCTACCTCGACTCCAAGGAACATCTTTGGGAATGACAAATATTCTGATCATCAAGTCCGAATTGGTAGTGAAATCTGTCAACCTCTTCTTTGTTTCGAGTTGAAGATCGGAGATGGAATGTTTTCGGCAGACAAAAAAGAAGCGTAAGGTCGCGACATAAAAAACTCATAAATTGAAGACGAAAACAGATTTTGACATAAAAAAGCTCCATGCGTACTTTTTTGTTTCACGTTTAGAAAAAAAAAAGGGGGATAAATCTACTGCGAAGGAAATGCTGTTCCAATTTCCACTGATGCAATATATTTCGAGCAGAAGAAATAACTCGGGTTGCAAGTAAGCCTTTTTTTGTTTGGAAGAGGAAAAATATGGTGCTTTAAAAGTAAAGTTACAATATTTGAAAAAAAAAATTGATTCAATAAGTTCCACATTGAAATAGGAGATGACTTAACATTTGTAGGTCTTTTATAGTTTTAAAATTTTTATTATTTTGCTTATTTTGTAACTCAATTTGCAATTTTCCGCTCTGAATCATTGTCTAGTAATCGGAAAGTGATAGAGGAATAAAAATTAAAATTCATATTCTGATGGGCGTTACATCTCATTAGTTTAGAAAAGGCGGCCCGTTAAACTAAAATTCAATATATTTTTGCGAATTTTATTAGTTATAGCTTTCATTACTTACTTGTTTTGCGTTCTTGGCTTGTGATGGAAATGCCTTATGCAGAGAAAAATTGCTTTATGCCAAAAGTTTAAAATAGTCTTAATTTTTTTTTATTTAAAATTAAAACTATAGAATCCAAATTTTATATTTGAGAAATCTGTCTAATTATGTATCTATTTATATAAAGTAGATAACTCTTATATATATGATGTCAGCAATAAAAATGTTTTCCATAACTGGCTTACATTTGTAAGTGCATATTTCCATTTAAGGTACATTTTGATTACAAAATCCTGGCATTAATAACGCTGAATAGTTACTGAGTACTTAGAAACAAATTCTATTCATGGAACGTAGTAGAATTCCTAAATATAGAGTTAAATTAAAGTTTGAAAAATAAATTACGTTAACTAGATTCAAAATTTTCTTTGTATACAAATATTAAACTACATGCAACATATGTGAGGCGTTAACGCTAAAAAAATTTAATGTATTGCGTGATCATGACAGTCAAAAAGCAATAAAACATCAATAGGAATTTTAAAAAAAAAATTTGGTCTTGAAATATATAGAACTAGACGAATACCATTAATACAAGTTTCATCACCACAACTCCCAGTCAAGAAGAAAAAAAAAAAAACATTATTTTTCTCCTTTTAACTGCATCAAATCGATAGGCAAGGACATTCATTTTTCTGCATCAGCAATAGACAGTTTGGCAAATGAATCTTCCAGTTTTATTCTAATAATCTTCGACATGGGCGAATCATGTGTAACTATTAGCGAAGGGTCTCATAAATTTGAACCTATCCTGTGACGAGGAGGGAGATTTGTGCCTGCAACTCCCTCTCAAAACTTCTACACCACGCAAGTGAGAGGACATAAGACCTCGAAGGATTTACGATCATCCGCAATGCTATACAATGGGCCTTCAGTGGTTCCTGGGTGGAACGCACAACTGAATGATAACATTGCCCACCTAGCGATTCTTGATCGTGACCGCTAGACTATATGTATATATACACATGTATAAAATAATATAATGATATATACAATATTGAACTTTCAGGTCTCACAAGTGATCGGACACTTGTGCTTTACAAAAAACTGTAATAAAAAATAAATAAGCAAACATGTACAATTTTTTTGTGGGTGTGTTTCATATTTAAAATTAGTAACATTATACATAACATACATTTTGTCAAAATATTGAAATATCAATTTAATAAAAAAAAAAATAAATTGTTTAGAACAGACAAAAAATGAGGCTCACTAGTGATCGGACACTTTTCCCATCAAATATTTATCAAAAATTTTACTTTTTTAAAAGATTTTTAATATTTTGTTGGTTCCTTTACTTTTAAAACATGAGTTAATCTTCAGGATGCGACTAATTTTTTGTGATTTCTGGGTGATTTTACTATTCTTCTTGAAGCACCGATTTTAATTGTTGCTTTGAAGAAATGGTGATGTTTGCGAATTCTTGATTCCAATTCTTGGAAATATTCTCTATGAGTTTAAGTCTGGAGATTGTGTGGTGTTTTTATTATTTCAGGACAGTTATGCAGCAGCCAAGTCTAACGTTCAAGCAGTGTGCTTGGGTCTACATTGTCCTGGTAGAATTTAAAATCGTTGTGAAGGAGTTCAATTTTTCGTGCTGAAGATTTCAAATTTTGGGTTTAAAATGTCAATTTGTACTGATCCATTATACTGTCAATAAAACAAATTACCAACTCCAGCGGACGACATACACCCCACACCATAACTCACTCCTCCTCCTCCATGTTTTACTGTTGGCAGCAAGTTCTGTTTGCGAAATTCTTCCCTGGGTTTTCTCCACACCAAGATTCTACCGTCAGAACCAAATATATTAAATTTACTCTCATCAGCAAATATTACTTTATTCCAGTAATCAGAATTCTTATTTATGTTGGATTTTGCGAAAGCTAATCTGAGTTTTCTATTCTTTTCACTTACGAAGAATTTTTTCCTGACTACTCTACCGTGATATCCAGCAGATCGAATTACCCTTCTAATAGTCTCAGGATTAACAATTATTCCATATAATGCTTGTAATTCAGCAGCAACTTTAGGAGCACTCTTTCTTGGATTTTTTTTAATATTTCGAACGATAATTCGCTTTATTCCATTGGATAGCTTCGATGGTCGGCCAAGTCTTCTTTTATTCTGAATCATGTGCTTCTTTTTATATCGTTTAATGATATCGAAAACTGTTGAATGACTCAAGTTAACTGTTTCAGCAGTTTTTCTTATAGATTTTCCACGTTCAATATGCAAATTAATAACTAATTTTCTAATTTCATGCGAAGTTTCTTTTCGTTTAGCATTCATGGCTGCACAGAGCTAAAAAACACAAAAATTGCACAACAAACTTGAGAGAAATACTGCAGACGATTTTATAAATTATTGCCATTTGCTTTTGAGTTAAAATAAACGCCCAAAAAATATTTTTATTGCTTATTTCAGACGATTTTTGTTGCATATCTAATGGTGTCCGATCACTTATGTGAGCCATTTTTTGCTCCGTTCTAAACAATTATATTTTTATTAAATTGATATTTTAATATTTTGACAAAATGTATGTTATGTAATAATTGTTACTAATTTTAAATATGAAACACACCCACAAAAAATTTGTACATGTTTGCTTATTTATTTTATTACAGTTTCCTTTTGTAAAGCACAAGTGTCCGATCACTTTTGTGAGACACTGTATATACATATGTATATATATATATGTGTGTATATATACATATATATATATATATATATATATATATATATGTATGTGTGTATATATACATATATATATATGTGTGTGTTTGAGTGTTTGTGTGTGTGTGTAACTTATATTTACAAGGCGGACTAGTAAATAAGTTTATTTAATCCCATAAAAAATTGGAATGATAATACGTAATTGAAAAATATACGAATTCATACACATAAATTACTTTTTTTTATTTAGCCGCTATCCTTCTCATTGTATTTTGTAACCTAAGGGTTGAAACGCGTTTCATACTTTTTCAAAAAAAAAAAAAAAAAAAAAAACCTCCCACCGTCTATTTGACCCATTATATGATAGCACTTTGCTCTCGCTGGAGAGTGAAAACCTTTTTCCATCCACAAGTGACTCAGAGAATGAAAAATATGAAAATCTAAAGGTGACATTTCAGGACTATTGATGAAGTCCCGACCGAATTTGTCCAAAAGTTGCTTTGTAGCACTACAATCCCTTCACTAAAATTCCCCTTCTCTGTTCTGTACCGCCCTCTATATTTTTCAGAGTTTATCAGTACCGCTTGCCACTGATTGCTTCGTATAGGGAAGAATTAAATAATGAAAATCTCTTTATATTGTTCTAAGAATCAGAAGGCCACGGTAACCTAACGGTCATGATAGCCAACATGAGGCCAGCGTTTTTTCAGTCAAGTCGTGGATTCGAGGCGTATTACCAGTAAACACCTGATGTGTAGCGGGGCTGAAACGCGTTAAATTTTATTGTGATTTCAAGTCCTACATTGGCATGATGTGACAGCTTGCAAATAGAGGTAACAGTTCTGTTGTGATTTTCGTGATCTGACCGATGTTCAAAATTACAAGGTTTATAGCCACTGTTTCTGGAGTTGCTTCTCAGTTCGACATTAATAAACAATAATCATAACACAACAAAAAAAAAGCCGTTTTATTATATTTTGTTCCGAAATAAAATTATTTAAATTTTTCCGCAAGCTTTACATTTACAATGCAGCTTAAGCACATTAGAAGGGTTTACTGCATCATTCTTGAAAACAGTTGTTATTCTGTAAAATATCTGTAACGGCACATTTATCTTCGCGAAACGAAAACCGCTCTTAAGACACCCGAATAGGTTCGAAGTCCAATTTTTTTAAAAAAAATGCTTTTAGAAGATTCTTTTAGTGTCAAAAGATAAAAATAGACTCAAAAAGCAATAAATTTATATTTATATACATATACAATCTCTAGTTTTTGAAAAAAAAGTGTTTTTTTAATGAAATTTCAGCAAAATTTACAACGTTAAGAAAAAATAGCATAATTAAATAAATAATAGACAAAATGGATTTTTATCTCATACATATGCTTCTTACTTCCTGTAAAGTGTAACTGACCACAGAATAACAATTATTTTCAAAAATAAATATTTTATAAGGATTCGAAATTGATGTTTATGATTTTTAATCAAAATTACTGTATGATTTGGAACGAAAAAGACTGTAAAATATGTCGAAATGTAACTATCTCAAAACCTGCGTTCTATTACACTTCTAAGGACTTATTAAATATTTGTACCAAATTTTATAATTTAGTTGCAATGCTTTTGAGATATCACGGTTTTTGTGCATGACTTTTGGTGAAAAATTCATTCTTCAAAAAACTGATTTAAAAATATATTGATATGTTACTTAAAGTTAATATTACAGAAATAACTTAAAATTCTCCAGTTTTATGTGTTATACTTTCCTTATCTGCAATATTGACGTTTCTTTTTTTTTTTTTTTTTTCTAATGGACCTAAGCCCTCCTGTGGAAGTTTTTGTTAATGGCAGTGAGAGCCTTTTTTAATTCTTCGAAACACATCTGACATGGATTACAGACTAATTTTCAAAAGTTGACAATTAGGAAAGTTTTATAATGACAAACAATAGAAACAGTCTTATAGTATCACAAACATTTGAATGTATATAAATATATACATATATTACCTCTAGGTTTTGAAAAAAATAATGCCTTTTATGAAATTTTAGCAAAATTTTCAATATATCAAGAAAAACAGCATAATTTAAAAAATAATGGACATAAAAACTGTTGTTTATATATATATATATATATATATATATATATATATATATATATATATCATAATCTCTATGAAGTGTCACACACTGCATATTAAGAAATAATTTTAAAAAATGTATTACATAAGCATTTGAAATTGACATTAATGATTTTTCGTCAAAATTGATTAATGTTTTAATCCGAAAGTAACTATAAAATATGATTAAATGTAACTATATCTAAATCTGTGGTTTGTAATACTCTGAGGGCTTTTTGAAATATTTGTACCAAAGTTCATTCAATTTAGGCTGATTGTTGGGGAGATACCCTATTTTTCGAGCAAAAATTGTGTGAAATTTTTATTAAAAAAACACACACATTTAAAATATGTATGTATATTTAAATTAAAAGTTAAATAGCTTATAATTACCCAATTTTATACGTCATTCTATGTTTTTCTTCCATTATTGTGTTGCTTTTTCTTTCTTATCGTGTGACGCTCAATCGACCCGGGCTTCATTTTGTGCCATCACTAGATTCAATTATTAAACACTGCGACACAAATAATCAAAGAGACACTAGAGCAATGTATACGTAATTTATTAACATATATTTACTATGACAACAACTCACTATACTCTCCCGGGTTATATTTCTATTAACCTCAAATTAATCCACCAATTGTAATCTAATAGACTCTTACCACTAATCCTTCCTCGACTGCAACTCAGACTCTAGATCAACTGTTGAGAACAACAGCAAAGGAACGTCTTGTAGCAATATCTAATCTAACCCTTTAATTGAATCAGCTTATCTATAGCTTCAGCTTCACTTCTCCTACAGCGTCACTCGCTACTTTCAGTCGGAGTTTATATATTTCCTAACTCACCTACTTCACTTCATTTCTAACTGCTTTACATAATTACTTTACATATTAACGTTTCATTTTTGGTTGGGGAAAGGTTGTTTAGCAAAAGCAATCAATCTCAACTAAAAGTCCCCAAGTTTAGTAAAGAGAAACCGCGAATAGCCCAATGTCACAATAGCACCAAGCTTTCTACTGGAAAATTTTGCTGTTGACAGTGATTAGCATTTTAACACTTGAATGCACTCACTTTCAAATACTGTTTTTCCCTGTACATTATTATATGCAGAAACAATATGCATTTCATTTAATATGCATAATAAACCATCAAATCTATTATTAAATTTTACAACACTAATGTAAGCACCAAACACAATGCATAGTTCTCAACAAATACTTTTTTTGGTAGTATTTGCCATATAACTGCATGAAAAAATTCATTTTAAGGAAATTATACACGAAATTAAGTTTGTCAATCAATGTTTAACTTCCTAGTTAAATAACCTTATGAATACTTTTCATCATGTTCAGGGTTACTACTCTGTTGTAGTATCATTTCATTTGCAGTCTTTTCTCTTTAACATGTTGAATCAGTTAGAGTACAAGTCTTTTAGTTGGCTTAAAACTTCTTAACGAATTATATGAACCATTTCTACTCATATTTTGAAGAAAAATTAATTTAAATTTAATTTAAAACAAAGAAAGAACTGAAAGTAATGCAAAATATCGAAAAAAAAACTAACAATAAGCAAAATAACACGAATCAAAAATGTAAACAAACATTAGCGATAGTCGAAACACAGTTGCGGATCATCTACAATAAATTGGCTTGAAATAATTAGAAATAAACTATTTCTTATTAAGTAGAAAATTAAAATTAAGGTTTTAAACATTATTTTAGAGCAATAATACCTTAAAAAAGGATAAATCGGGTATTTCTGGTCTTAAATGTCAATACTTCCGGTTTCGTTTTCAACTACTACGCATTATTAAAAAAGCTATATGTTGAGTTCTACCTCACATAAAGTAAAAATAAAGACTGTTGTGGAATCTTGAAAAGTAGCAATTTAATTTACAACCAGAAAAAAAACATTGAAATTTTCTTCAAAAAACTTTCATTCTAGTCGGATACTTTTTGATCACAAAGTAGCCAATGTACATGAAAATATTCTCTTTAAGCATCAAGAGCTCAAAAAGTTTATTTAGAATCTAAAACTCTTATTTTCTGATAACCCTCGTATGCAAAGTAAGATTACATGATATCTTTATGAATGATATTCAAGCCTACATTGTTGACTAAACTGCATAGGAGCCTGGTGAGCCAACATATTTAAAAACAATACGTTTTGATCTTCAATTACTTTCTTCCCGAATTTTATGAAGCTCCTTAAAATATTTTATACATATATATATATATGACGACTACCATCTTAAAAGGCACATGACCCTCTCTTTCTTGAGATCCAACTTGCGTTGGGGAATAAATGGTAAATCTTCTGAAATGATCAGTGTCAATTTATTTAGTTTTTTGCATTACCGTCAGTCAAAAGTATACTAGCTGCTCCCCAATCGGAAATTATTATTCAAATGAAAGCGAGATGCAATGAGTTGGGATGTTTTTCTTTCTAATCAGACTGGGTTGATAGAATAATTTGTAAACGTGTAAATTAATGATTTCCTCCTTCTCTATCGTCAGATAATATACAGCTATTCGTTAAATATTAAACCAACTATAACTAAGTTTGAGAAAAATAAACATTATGTATATATTTTATCATTAATAACGTAAGTGGTTAAGATACTGTTTCATATACCTAAAGCCCTTATAGAAACAATCTGTTTAGGAAAAGTAGGAAATAAAAGAAAAGCCCCTTTTTTAATTCACTTTTATGCCTTAACCCCAAAATAAAATTTCATAAAAAATATCTGTAATTGAAGAAAATTGTGGGCCTTTTTTTAGAATTTAATTCTAGTTTCAATTCAGGAAATTAAAGTAAGAGATTTAATGTCCTTATATTATTCTTTCATTTTCGTTTTAGAGTTGGAGTCAATATTCAATATTTCTTTAAATTAATTTCTTACGAGCAATTATTTAAGACGTTCTTTTCCGGTAAAAATAGGCTTAGATGTATTTCTGTGTGAAGCTGCTGTTATAAATTTGGAAGGACATTTAACCCTTAATGCTAGAGATTGGCTGACAATTAACAAATTTCTCAAAATACGATTTGATGTTTTACATTTTTTATGCTATTTTTATTAACTATATTAGTTTCAATCAATTGGTATTCTATTTATAAGTAATCATTATCAATATAAGTAGCTGTAATTAGTTTAAAGTACTGAAAATTTTATTTTCAAAATCGGCATTATATATTCGTCATTTATAGATTTAGTTATGACCCTATTTTAGTTATTTCATCGAATATATATCTTTATTCATCTATATCGATAAATTGAATGTCGGTATACTCTGTATTCAGCCTCACATTCAATTTGTACCTTTATAAACAACCACTTTTAGGAACACTTAAGAACTTTAGTTTTAATCGTTTATCTCTAAAATTTATTCATAATCTGAAATTCTTCGAAACACTCCCTTATGTGTAGTGAAGAGTTTCCAAGACATGTTGAACGATACGGTGATTTTTGCTTGCGTCCTGCAAACATTTGTCTATAAGACTATACTCGATAATCTTTTTTTTTTATTTCTAGTATGTAAAATACGTAGTTATCCATCAAATCATATTACTCCAAAGGCAAGCAACATACTATGTTGTTTGCCTTTTCATTCGGTAATATTTTCCGCATGTGATAATGTACCTGTAAAAAGGACTCCCAAGCATGCTTTTCTTCAAAAAAACATTTTAGGACCTTATATGACATATTTTGATTTGAGAACCTTAGCTTGAGAATAAATCGGGTCATATATAAATCAGCATTTATATATTGAAGAGTAATTTATAAGATATATCAGATATGAGATTTAAAGAGTAGAAGGCAAAGCAATTTGTGCACTAGACGTTAATTTTCAGGAAATTATTTGCTGGTCGAGTAACTGAAATTGCTATTACATTTGTTCCTAACTCGAATCTATTTTCATGATTATTCATTTAAGCTGAATTTTCCCATAATCTTTAAATAAGGACGCATTAAGATTTTTAACTTTTATTTAATTCCAATTGCTCAAATCCTTAAAAAATAGCAAAATATAGACGTTGCATTCCGTTGTAGAAATTTAAAATCATATAAGAGAGCTTCAGATTTTCTTAACTCATTTTATTGTACGTATATAAACATGAACATTATAAACTTCCAAACCCTAAAAAGCCGTCTCACGACAGTTTATAACAATTATTTATGATTTATCTCGTTGACCGTCACTTAAGTACTTAATCAGTAATCGAGTTTATTAAGTAATTACCTTTTTAAAAATGGCATTGCAGCGCTACTGTCGCCATTCCATTCAGGTACACTGAATACCTCTATCTGTTGTTTAATCATAGACGACTGCATGGAATCATCCGTGTTTATGTTTGAGCGCATTTAAAATAGTTAACAATTGAAAATATCGCCGATTGTGTAATAAGCGCTGTGAATCCTTTATCTGCAAACATAAGGCCTGAAAGCTGCAGAAATTCATCAGTAGATTAATGAAGTGCATGAAAATTATGGTAAAATCCATCGAATGGTAAGAAAATATATAAAGCATTTAAAGATAGTAATGGAGGTTTTCAACATCATGAAAAATGTAATGAAGTTCAGGTTAACAAAATGAGCACACAAAACCATATGAATCGTATTTTGGGACAGACAGGGAGTGTTGCTTTTTGATTTTTTTGCCTCGAAAATGGAACAATAAATTCCGACACATATAGTGACACACTTTGACTAAACTGCGTCGTGAAAACCAAAACAAATGGCGTGACATGCTCAGTAAAGGAACTGTTTTCTCTATGTCAATTCCCAGTCCACACATGGCTCGTCGAAACCCAGGATCACGTCGCATCATATGGCTTGGAGCAACTTGATTAACCTCTGATCAGGAGCACAATGAATACCCATTGTTCTTTCACTTGAAAAAGCATTTAAGCGGTCAGTGCTATGACAAAGATGATAATTTCGAAACAGACTGCTGCAGTACTCTGCCTTTTTGGAGGTAGAATTATTTGGGGCAGAGAAACAGGAGATGATTGTACAATATGATGTTAGCCTTGATAGTGGAGCTTAGTGCGCTGAATTGTAGATTAAGGAACACAAACTTTCTTATAAAATTAAAACAGTACAAAAAATTTCATTTTTTTTTTAATAAAATAGGTACTTGAAAAACACTCCGATGCGTTATAAAAATGATTTAATTGATTATATATATTCATAAAACATAACAGACATCCCCGTCTCCGTAATGGAGCCATAACATAATACAGCAGAGGGTTTCGAAAGTTAAGGTTCAATATCATAATTACTTTCAAATAATCTTAACGATGCTAAATTAACATCTAATACCATTTTAACGCTAAAAGATATTTGGCGAAGGAAGTATTCTTATTCAATAACTGTGCGAATAAATTATACAAGATAAATAAAAGAGCACTCAACATAATCAGTTGCGTGATTCTAGCCACAAAATCAAATTTTATTTACCTTTCAAGCGACTTTATAAATAATATTACTTCCCAAAATATATTTAATGTCAAAAGATTTCCGTATTATATATTATACAATATATTTTAAGTAAAAACATATTTTATTTTCTTTCACAATTATATAAAAGTTTAACTTGACTGAAAAAGAAATCATTTTTTTTTTCAAATGAGTGGAAGAAATTTTATCTAAATATATGACTATATGCCAACCCGAAAAAGGAAGGAAACTAATTCATGTTTTTCGGAATAATATAATCGATGTTTATAAATATTTTTTTAATTCGATAAGTAACTCATAACTTCGATGAATAACCCATTCTTATTCATAAAGAAATAAAACTGACTGCACAGATTCCTGCATAGTTTATTTTTTTCAATTATAAAAAACTGGAGAACATCAGAAAAAGTATATAGGAAGGAATAAAATGATGAAACAATTTATATTTTATTTCTTACTGATTCCCTTTACCTGACTTAAATCTTGAAAAAAGATTCAAATTACTAAAATCTTTTCTCAAGGCTTAAGTCATTTGCCTTATTCATAATGAATCGGAAAATAAAAAGCAAGTTTCCGAAAAAAGTGAGTCTAATTGTAAAATTTCTTTAACAAATCCCTAAGGAATGAAGAATCATATTATTCAAGAATTTAACATATGTCGTAAAAATTCGAATTCAAGATTTTTTTAGTGTTCCAAGTTTTCGTCTCTTATCTTGAATAGTTAAATTTTGGAACATTGAAATCGGATAAAACAAAATGAGTGTTTCAGTTAAAATACTTCAGTATTTTTGGTAAAGTCTAAGATGCTTATTGAGTTAAATGTATTTAACGTTTGAATCTGTTATTTCTTTTCCTAAATATAAATTTTATAATATTTAAAAGAAATTTTCTTCATGTGTGTGATGAATCAGTCGTAAGTCATATCAATATCTTGGTACTTAATTATTTTAAATTTACAATACATTATAAAACTGTTTCTCAGTTCTTTTAAAAAATACAATAGAGATTTTCATAATTTGTTTTACCTTACAGGGTTCCTCAATTCTAATATTTTTCCATTCACCGTAAAAGATCATATCAGTTATGTGAACCATTACAGAGGCTTCAGGATTGCAAAAAATAACTTAAGTAGATGAGGTAGAAGATCTATTTTTTTTTCAAAGGATGTAAAGCAGAAAAAATCTATTATCCATTGATAAGATTTTTTCAGTGAAACATAATGGTCCGTATATTCGAACTTTAACGATAACCAATAACATACATTACAAAAATTATTTGGAACGATTTGGGTAAGGAACAGTCTAGATCATTTAGAACAGTTGCAAACACCTTGCAATAATTCCGCTACTCCAATTCTTTCCCGAGCTTTTCATATTCTAACTATTGAATACATATAATTTTAACTTTCCGTTATCGATATTGAAGCACCCCCCTACTGTAAAAAAATAAGATATGTGCTCTTACTCGTTGTGTTTTTCAAATAGCAGATGATCTAGAATACTTATGAATTGAAATCAATACAATTAGATAATCTCAACTGAAAAGATTCGAATGTTTTCAGTCAAGTATTCATAAAATACACTTTTCAATTTCCTATTAATTCCTATAGTAAAATTGTCTTGGCAGTAAGTTAAAATTCTGTGTTCTTTTCGTCAGTTCGAATATTAAATCTTCATTCCATTTAAAACTCGTTAGATAACGTGGATGATGGAAGTTAAATCTGTTAAGGTTTCTGGCCCTTCCTCTGAAATAGTGTGGAAATTTCTAGAAGGAGTACCAGTGCAGTTGTCGTCCTTTTCACTTGATAGAAGTGCAAAATTTAAAGGTCCGTTGCCAATTTTCCTCGAATTGCTTCTAAGGGAGATGATAATAAGCAATTAATCAAAATCTTAAAAGTGGAAGGCAATCTCGTCCGTCGAAAAGTAATGGAAACCATTCTTAGGGTGCGAAAAATCGTCATACTGATGGACTGTCATAAAAATGGAAAAATGATTACAGGATATTACTACTGTGTGTTACATTATTCTCATTCCTAACGAATGCACTTCTTGAACCATTCTCGTAAGCTTCTACAGTTACTAGTTATATCTTAAAAATGCAGTGAAAATTTGATGCATTCCAGTTGAATACTTATTACAGTTATTAGTTAAATATAATTCGATGATTTATAGGTATTCATCACATTTAAAACTTAGTTGTATTCTTCTTGACATCATTGATATTTTGTATTGATTGTGGATAATTGAGGTTTTTTTTCTCACGATGCACACATCCAAATTAATTCTCCCATCTCCTTTCGAGCACTAAAAAGATTAATAGCACAAAATGAAACAATTTATTTTGAGTAAAGTACTTAGTATCTTAGCTTATGTTACGTTAGTTTGAAATATAGTGAACGTTTATACATACACACTCACACACACACACACACACATATATATATATATATATATATATATATATATATTATACATATATATAAGGGAAGAACCCAATCTTTTTGTAAGCAACATATCTTATTTCAGAGGATGACATTTACGCAAAATATCAAGAGCGGGCATCACATAAGAGGCAGGCAACAACGTTAGAAGCAGAACTGGTAGAGGAAGAAAGGGACAATAAAAAGATCAATCAACTTCTGTTCTAACCTGAGATCTCTGGTTCTCGCCATATTAAGAGACAGACCCAGTTACAAAGAAAGGTATTGGTTGGAAGATTAATTTGAAAAGGAAAGCTAAAGTAGGTTATTGGAATACATTAAAATAAAGTTAAAATGAAGAAAATGATTACTAGGCAGGTCACTTGATAAGCAATAATAACACACAAAACACAATATATATTATATATATTATTATACTATTACATATATATATATATATAATAAATGATATAGTATTGTGGTAGTATTGTGTGCGTGTGCGTGTGCGTGCGTGCGTGCGTGCGTGCGTGCGTGTGTGCGTGTCAGTGACCTACCTAAGTTTCTTATTTTCTTCATTTTAACTTTCTTTTAATTTATTCCAATAACCTACTTTAGCTTTCCTCTCAAATTAATCTTCCAATATATATATTCGCCTCTTAATATCAATATTCTCACAAAATAGATATTAGTGCAATGGTTTGAATTTGTCAATTTATTGTGTCAATTTTGATTTTTACCGATTATTAATAAAAAGTAATAGCTGAGTAGTATGGTTAACATCTTGTGAAACTAATTACCCAATTTAACTCAGTCCTAAGCCTGAGAAAATTATATTTATTACTACATAATCCTGCATTCTTTCAATTTTTAGTTGATTCTATAATTTGCAAAAAATATCTTTTCATGCGTTTCATTTATTTCTTCTTGTGTTTTATTCCCAAGTTTGAAGCATTATTCTGGCATTTTATAAGATCATTGTGATCGAAAAGCAATGCTTCTATGATCATATAATTTGTATCTTTATCCTTGATTTTCACAATTTTTTTTGTACCTGTAAACCCTATGTATATTGTCTTTGATGCAATATACGCATTTCAACGTAGTCTCCAACTCTTTCTTATCACATGAGCAAAGTCGCGATTAGTTGGGCAAATAAGAATTTAGATTCTTTCTGCCGACATCAGGCTTTACTTGCAGGTTTAACTTGTCATCAGAATTGAAATGGTATCCGTTAACGTGTTCTTTCCTCTCTGGAAAATGGCGAAGATCTAAAGGTGCAAGGTAGGATACAATTGCTTAACGCTGCTTCATACTCATCTGTCTATGTGTAGCTATCTTCTTCAATTGTCAGCATAGCGATGACACTTGGAAATAAAGAAACAAAATGTACATAGCGTATAAGTACAAACTTCAAAAATTGGGTGACAAATAAAAATGTATCACTATGAATCCACAACCTTTCAATCAAGTTTCGTACTTATTTGTTATAAATATGCACATAATCTACATTTTAAATGATTATCAAATAAGATGAAACGATTAGCAAACTTTTCATTTCATATCTTTCCAAATCACTTTCGAGAGAATAAAAATTAACACTCAAAGCATCCAAATTATTTGCATAAGTATACTTTAATGCTTTAGTTTGGTAGTTTATTTTGAATCGAAAAAAATATGTATTAAACACATTTTCAATCAAGCTGTATGCAAAAGAAATGGAGTCTCAGTTATTTTCAAAATATTTACATTTAATTATAAATTATATAACATTCATCACTATCTTAAGAAGGAATTTTATGTATTTATACTTTTAATGAACCTTCAAGGAAAGGAAACTCAAAAAAGTAAGAAAATCGTGGAAATAACATATTCTGAGATAAAAGGTATTAAAATCTCTTTTATATATTATAGTTATGTTCACCTTACAATTTTTTTGGAAAAAATTACATGTTTAAAGATTTTTTATAAGTTTTTTTTGTTATTTAGAAGGAAAATTGTCTCTCAAAAACAGACTATCACAAAAGGGCGGTAATTTTAGTTGTGTTTTAGTGGTTAATACATAACAAGTAAGCTGAAATATATGGAAATTACATGGAAATCACAAGATATGCCATAGTTTGGAAAAATTGTTTTACGATATTTAAATGTTTCCCAAATCTGTATTTCTGCATTTATATATCGTTTATGAGACGCTGCATTAAATATATAAGCGATAGTTCTTGAAAAGATCTTTTTAGAATACTACGTACTATAAATATACTTATGTTATTTTTCTACATTTCCTCCGTTCTAGGATATATTTACTCGGGTGTTTTTCTTCTGCATGACATAAAAGGAAGTCGGGTGTGAGCGGAAACAAGTTTGTACAAATTCTACTTTTAAGGGATGAAAATCTTTTGACGCTTCATGCTTCTTTGGGGAGTCCAAAACAAATGATATTCCGAAGATGTTATATCCGGAATACAAGGGGATAGGCAGGAGAGGTTTGAATATTGTCTATAGTTTTTTTTAATTAATTTTAAGTTCAGTTCAGTAGGATATTGCTTTTCCTAGAGGAAGTTAATGTGGATCGCATGTTATGGAACGAAACGGTATTTCAATCTTCTGAAAACGTTTATAAAAAGTATCCCTAATTATGTTTTTACATACCTTATACACGTTCCCCTAGAATACGGGTAAAAAAATATATTGCATCTATGAAAAAATAAAAGACTGGTAGAAGAAGAAGATATCTGCAAAAGAAAATTATAATTAAACCATGAGTTTTCCTGTTAAAATTTTATCATTACTTGTGTATGAGGAGGAGTCAGCACTTAACTCTGTCCCAAAAGAGCAAATCGACTTTCTTTAATTTCTTTGTTAGTTCTTATGGTAGTTTCATATAGACCAAAATATTTTCCTACAAAAAAAATTTCCTTTTTTCAACATGATAAGACGCAACACTTATATATTATACAATTGTTGCGTCTTTTCATGTTGCAAGGTGATCTAAAAATTGAATTTTCATATTCAAAGACATCGTTTTCAGTTTCGCTTTTGTCATTATGTAACACCTACCAAAATTATTTCTGATATAATTATAAAAAATAATATATATATATATATATATATATATATATATATATATATATATATAATTTAATTTTCTATTGTTTGCTATTCTGTAATTCAAAAGTAAAGAAATCATTTTCATTTCCTGAAACAGTTCCAAATTATCCTTTTATATATTGAATCACACGTTCATAAAATGTGCTTAATCCGCTTTCCCACTACTGTAAATCTGTCAGAAGTATTCCCTACTGGACTCTCTTTCTATTGTGGAAATCCCTGAGAATCCCTACATCTAGAAATGTGAGATCATATCACGTGGAAAATCTCTACTGTATAACTTGATGCACAGCAAAAAAGCGCTCTCTTTTAGCCTCGCCAGTGCACGAGATCCTGCGCTACTCAACGCCAGAAAACTGACACTAAAAAAAAATTATGCTCCCTGTTTCACCGAGCGCCGTGTTTTCACAAATGTATAAAAATCTCATATTTTTCTGTGTTATTGTAATGTTCATCAAACTGCGGAACTGTATCTGCAGCCGAAAAGCAATAACCTCGCTTTCTCAACGAATAGTAAATAAAAACAACAACAGTTGAGCTTGAACTTGGATTTGACTGACACTCTTTTATTACATATACATATATACATTACTTATATATATATATATATATATATATATATATATATCAATTGTATATTTGGTCTTATAAACGTTTTTATGTAATGTAATTGATAAAAAGTTGTATTTTGTACAATAGTTCTGAAGAAACCCTTTTTATAAAAGTCTGAGACCCCATACAGCATTAGTTATATTATATTCCCTTCCTTTACCCTTCTTAAACTTTTATATCTTTAAACACTTTAATTTTCTTCTCTCTTATATCAATACTTTTAGAGGATATCATATTATTTTTACTTAATTTATTTGCTTCAAGAAATTTATCTGTAATATATATTTATTTTCTTATATTGTTAGCTTTGTAATTTTATTTTTAATATCTTTTTTTTTATTTGAAATAATTTACTTATATATTTATACAGCGTGGTGTGTATGATTTTTATTTTGTAGTGTACATTTTTCAGTAAAATATTTAATTTTAATAACAAAATATATAAATATTTTGAAGGTTTATCATAAGGTGGGCCTGCACATATTTGTTTGGTTAATATACATTTACATTATTTATTTGATTTTTTATAGTGTTCACTCTTGCCGATATATGGCATTGCTTTAAACTATCGCTTTTCAATTTCTCCATCTTCTAATCTGGCTCTATGCCTGTATTTAGCTTTTTGTATCTCGATCATTTATTGCATTTTGTAACGCTTCCGTTTAATATTTTTTGATCTTTATTATTATTGATTTTTAACTATTCTATTCTTTCGTTGTGAGATTTATCTTAAAAATATCACTTGAGTTTCATTGATTGTGTTCTATAATATTTCTTGTCCTCCTAAATTTTGTTTCTTAGTTCAATCCAATTTTTGGTTTCGAAACCATTTATATATGAATTTTACACTATAGGGAAGTTAGGCCTGTAAATCTAGTAACCAATTAAACAAGGTCTTAAGAGTTACCAGATTTTAAAAAGAAATAAAAAATATATACTAATTCATTTTTATGTTTCTATTTGTTCGTAGTAATTTTTTTCAATATTTTTAAATTGTTTTTGTTGTATATATTTTAATTTTATTTTAAATTTTATTTTCCTTATCATGATCTGTAGGTATGATAATGTTTCGAATTTCTTGTGTTTTATTCAAAATTTTAAATCCTGCAATGCTATCACATACTTGTTAGTATATTTAAAAATAGATATACAAAGTAAATTAAAAAGTTTTCTTTTGTATATCATTTCTTCTTCCTCAACCTACTTTTTATGTAAATGGCCTATTTGATAACTTTTTATTAATTATGATACAATAGATTTGATTTTTTGCTAAGCTTAACTATTCATATTTTAATTATTTTTATTTTACTTGATTTACTATTTCAGTTATATATATATATATATATATAATTTTTAAATTTTAAATTTCAAAAGAAAACTTATTAAAATTGTTAGATTATGAAAAAAAATATAAGAAAAATGAAAAAAAAAAGTTTTAACTGAGAAATCCTAGAGCCAAAGAAAAATTACTCTACAAAACAATTAGGAATGATATCAAATATCTGAAACATTACTAAAATAAGATATAAGAAGAAAATAAAATTTATATAATCAGAAAGATCACACAAAAGCATATAAAGCAAAAACAAAGGATAGAATACCATATAGGAAATGAAATGTAACATTCATAACCGCTAAATCTGGGTTTTAACAGATTATCTGGATAAACATGTTTCACAGATCCAACAATCCCAATAGTAAAATGTTATAAGCAATTATAGAAATTCCAGGAAATCTAAAAAAATAAAAAATGCCAATAGAACCACACACACATTGCAGATGATAATATTGATGATAAAAAGTAAAATGTATAGAGAAGCAAAGGGGATTTCCCCAATCTGTAACCAAAGAAATAGAAAAAAAAATGACCTGAAAATTAAATCAAAGAAATAAAATAAAAAAACATTATAAAAATTTACAAGAGACATAGTGAATAGCAATAATATCACACTGCTCTCCCACTTGCAAAACAGGATATATATATATATATATACAATTATATACAAACATACACATGCATATACATAAATGAGATTATGAAACTAAACTTGAATATACAGTTCATATAAGCTCTAATAATATTTTTTATTGGTAAATGAAAGCAAATTAACATTCTGAAGTATAATTTTTCAGAATAATTTATCATAAATAGCTCTTCCAAATTATGCTGGAAAAAGAAGAGTATAAAACAAGAGATCCAAATCCTGTGAATTGAAAAATGTCGATAATATCTAGCATAAAAAGTCATCTTGTTTTATTAAATTAAATCGAAGATTCCTAAACTTTACATTCTAATCAAAACCTTGACGAAAAGTAACCAAATAACCAATAAACTGTGTTTACTTAGCAAGACCTTCCAGCCAATTTAAACAGGAAATAAAAAAAAATATCCCTTCATATCTTTCAGCTTTAGAAAAACTAAAAAATACCTTTAAGATTGTCACTTCTCTTGTCCTTACAATCTCTATGCAAATGTTATCATTACTCAAATTCACTTTTTACAGAGTGGTATGGAAAGTTACTTTCCCATTGTTTACATTAGATATTGAGATAAAAGAGTTAAAGAATTCAAGATAAACAGAGCAGAAAGAAAAGTTCTGTAAAATGCTTTTCGTGAAAAGGATATAATAAATTTAAAAATAATGCTGAAGTGTGCATTTAGAGCGTATTAATGACAGCGATACAAAAAGAACGTAGTTTAGTGCCTCCTCGATTAACTCAAAGTCAATATAATGCGGTCATTTTACTTTTATAAACTTAGCAATGGAGTTTCTTGCTATTTGTTATGCGCTTCTTATTAGTTTTACAATAAATTAGATTATTATTTTAATCCATTACACTTATGAGAAAGAATAAATTTATAAGAAAAAGTAAATAGTATAACGGGTTCTTGTGAGCTTTACTCTTTAACCCGTCGGAGTTTAATATAATATTGTAATTGGCTCTTTAAAATAATTCGGTAATTGATAAGTATTATAAATATTAGTTTGTAAAATATTAAATTAAAATATCTAAATAAATAGTCACAAATTTAAAAGGAAAAAAATCACGTTACGAAACATTTATTTGTTAATTTACTTAAAACTCATTTTGTATGTGATAGACTTTGAAACATTGAATTATTCATCATGCATTTTTATTATAATAAAATTTTTCGCCAGAATTAATTAGCCTTCGCTTCTAAGCCTATTCAGTAACAAATTACTGCCAAATTGCACAAGAAAAATAACTAGATCAACAATAATCAGATCGGCAACATTTTCTCTTAACATGAAACAATTTAACGTAAAAAATTATCCCTACTGCCATCTTTATGCAATCAAACTAAATTTTATAATAGGTATCGTTTTTAACACAAACAACACCGGGTAATATACGCGGATGAACTCAGCTCGTCATCACGTATTGAGGAAAGGTTTTGCTAGACTAGTAGGGCTCGGCTACAACCATTTGGGTCGAAACAATTCGGACAAGCTGAACTCGTCTGCATGCATTACAGTGCTCCACTATAAAGCGAACTGGGCTCACTCATAACCATCAAGGATTAATCTGGGGCTGCTTTCCTACAATGTTTGACTTGAGAACCTCAATTTGTGAAAAGGCCATTATGTAAGAAAATGAGCGTTACGGTATGATAAAGGAAGGGAATTGGAAATATTAAAAGAGATGAATTGGAGAGATTCGTATCAACACTATATTGGCTCGAGCAATTTTGAGTCTATATACTAAAAATCCATTTGGATCACGTCACTAGATGTCTACTTGAGTATTAGTGTTAACCAGATAAGTAGAATTGCTCATTATAGCATTTGGTTGGGAAGAGATAAGTTAACCGCTTCACGTTTTTAGGTTTTATGGATATTACTTATTTAAAATGTGAACAAATTGGTTACATAATTTTTTCTAAATACTTATGCGTCATTGTGTATTTTAGTCACATCGATAGCAATTCGTTAGAGTTTATGAGTAAGTAGGCAATATTTTCGAGCATGTATACACTATAATTTATTGAAAGCAATACTTCCAAATGTACAGTATATGCGCATAATATTATTACAAACCTGAGATGACGAGACTTCTCTACAACGGTTCTCTCATGAAAGAAAAGAGACATTTGTAGAGATTTCATCAATCAGATAAGGGTAAACTAAGCAGTGACCTCGTTAGTCTTGTTGACGGATTTTGCGACCGTTTTGGTAACTGTGTGAGACACTTGGCGACTTTAGTGACGAAAAGAAGATTTCCGAAAATGCTGGAATATAGGAAGAAAGCTAGACTAAGAAGAAAGTTACGGGCTTTTTCAGAATTTGACTTGTAACGTCATCTGAACAAACAAGTGAACAAGTAAATACATCGAAAGCTTGGGACAGAGCAGTCAATCTGTCTTTTAAATCTGCCTTGGAGATCGATCGGTAAATGGACTAGTTGCTGTCTGCACTTGGAAATGTATCGGCCGAATGAATATGCCGAAAAGCCCTAAGACTACCGGGAACTGTTGGAATCCGCCTTGGAAGTGCAGAATATACGGTGGAGATTTGTCTGCAGCTCGAGCTATTTAGCTGGTGAGCTGAACGTTTCTGGTGAAACTGTGACAAATACAAGTGTTGTTTTTGTTCCTATATCTGTGTCGTTAATACGTACAATCGCTGTCTTTTCTTTTTTTGTTGTTACTGTCCAAGCTCTGGCACTTGTATGTCGGCTTATACCGAATATTTGCAAATAAAGCGTCATTTGCAGTCATCCTCCTAATTGGATTTGATTTCACTCGTTATACACCCATAAATCTTATAAGGATATGCTTAACATGCCGTCCAAGGTATTTTGTAACACTTGCAAGTGTTGCTCAGTAAAATAGGGTAAGTGGTAGTGGTGGTGAATTTATTCGCTTTGTGCATGTAGGTTGTATTGTTTTCATACATCATGTTCAAGAGTAATAAATCTAACTACACCCATGCTATTAATTCGATTTAGAGTGCTACATAAAATAATTATTAATTCAAATGTAATCATTGACATCAATATGCAAGGGAATCTATAAATGTTTTATATTTAATGATACAAAAGAGTGATCCTAATTATTCAAAAATATCTTTAAATTAAATACACAATGTAGAGTTTTTTTATCTGGCACGTTAGAAAATATATTTGTGCTGGATTATCGAATGTTGGCATTGTTTTAACAATGATACAAAAGATAAAAGACTCTAGATAAGAACTTGAGTGATTGAGATGCTATTTCGTATATTTAAGCTCATTTTGAACCTGCAAAGACAATATAATAATCCTACCCAGCATTTCCTAATTCTATCATTTATAGATTATATTTTAACATCTACAGCACGAAATAATACTTAATACAGTACATTCATAGCTAAAACAAGCCGAGATTAACTACACTAGCTACCGGCTTTCGCTTATTAGATTTATCAACACTTGAAGAAAGTTTTCTGAGCTTCAAGAACATTTTAATATATACTACTTTATATGCACAGCTGTAATATTGTACTAATGGGATTTTTAATGAGCTGTAAAACAAGAAATTCTGTACTAAAATGAAAACTTTTACTTAAGATGAACACTGGGAGAAGATGTGAGCAGCGCTATGTCATGACCTGGTAATGAAATTCAATAAACTCTTCAGGGTACTTTTAATATCAATCTTACACAAATTGGCGTCTGTTATATTGTCAACAGGATAGACGTACACTCATGGACAAAAAAATTAGAGCACCAAGGATTCGTCAAAATGAAACGAAATTTTACATACGTAATGACTATTTTGATATAAGTAAATTATTAGAAAATCAAAGAAAAAGGATCATTTATTTCAGAGAAGAAGGCAAAAGAATGGAGGATTTAATACCCTGTTGAACCCCCTGTAGCTCGAATGCACGATGCAAAACGATCGGGCATTGAGGCATACAATTTCTGTATGATGTCTTGAGTCATTTCATTCCACATTTGCTGTAACCTTGCCTCTAGTTCGATCAAACTCGTGAAATGCCCAACTCGCCTTCCCAAATGATCCCAGATATGCTCGATTGGAGACAAATCTGGGGATCGGGCAGGCCAAGGAAGGGTAGTAACAGTGCTGGGACAGTCTTGTGACACCCTTGCCGTGTGAGGCCGAGCATTGTCTACTTGAAAAATGGCTCCTGGGAGCCGTTGCATGAGTGGCAACACATGTGATTGCAGGATGTCATGGGTACACCACTGGACTGTCATGGTGCCACGGATCAATACTAAGGGTGACCGTGTATTATAGGCAATGGCCCCCAATACCATCACACCAGCAGTGGGAGTGGTGTGTCGCTGTAAAGCAAAGGCAGGATTGAAGCATTCACCACGGGGTCTCCATGCACGAACACGATTGTCATCACTGCTGAGATTGAATCTGGATTCGTCGCTAAAGACGACCTAGTTTCATGCCGCTGTAGTCTAGTTTCCTCGTGCGTTGCACCACTCCCAACGGAGGCGTCGATGGGTGGGCGTCAAGGGCAGCACACGTAATGGGCGCCGCGATCCCAAATGTCCTTCAGCCAGGTGCCTTCGTATGGTTCGAGAAGATACAGGGCCCCCTAGTGAATATGTTACCTGTGCTTGGATGATGGCTGATGAAGCAGTTGGCTGTACGCTTGCATTTCTTTCGATGTGGCGGTCTTCTCAATGACTGGTCTGTCGAAGGCGTCTTGATCCTTGTCTTCATGTAAATAACATTTCTCGGATCCACTGATCCCAACACCACCTCACAACACAATCAGAGCGGCCTAATTGATGAGCTACTCACCTAGCTGACCACGCAGCTTCCATCATGCCGATGATTCTCCCACTCTCAAACTGCGACAGCTGCTCATATTGTCTTCGAAAACAGCGTAATGACATGACTGCCTCAGCTCTTCTTTTGAAAACGATTCAGCACACTCAGACAAGCTTTGGTTACCTGTTTTATACTCCACGGAGAACGACGTTAAACGCCCTCTACAGAATATATACGTAATGCGCAATGACGCTGTATTTCTAATACTTTGCATATCTCCCCGACATGTACCTTCATGCCAAGTTTCGTTACGATCCCGCAATTATTTCTTGGTGCACTAATTTTTTGTCCATGAGTGTATTTAGAACATTTGCCTCAACTCGCTATAGAAGTGCACACTAACAAAATAACATTGAAAACCACTAAACAAATATTTGTTGTTCATAATTAATTTGTTGCCTTTGTATAGTAATTAAATCTTTAAAATATACCTAATTTATCGATTTGAAGAATTCATCTAATATAATATACCCTGTCATAATTGAAACTCATGGGGAATATCATGAAAAAGTTATAAAATTAGGCCGATTAAGCCTATTTAGGATAAAATATGTTTCAATACTGAAATACAATAAAACAAAAATGTTATATCTTATATTATATAGAATATATTATGAATGTTTTAAGTACGCTTCATTTAATAAAATGAAATTAAAAATTATTATAGTAAGATATGTATGTATGACGACAAAGTAACCTAGTTAAGTCTCATTCTCTGATTTAAAAAAGACCCATTTCGTTCCAGAGTTTTGTATTTTTCCTGAAAAACGCCTCATGATCGAAATGAGTAGTGAAATGTGTCAGCATTCCCTTTGTTTCCAGATTGGGGGATGGATGAAAGGGTGTTTCTGAAGCACGAAACGAAGTAGAAGTTCAGAACATAAAAAGGTCATAAACTACAGATGAAAATGGGTTTTGACATAAAAGGTTTTATGCAAACTTTTTTTTTTGTCTTGGGTATTGGTAAATGGGATAAAACCTGTTCTCGGAACATTTTATACTGATGGGATGCATTTTCAAAGGGAAAAAATGTAACACGATATTAAAGGGATTTTTTTCCTTCATCAAGTAGAAGAAAAAAAATCTAAATTTAAAATTGATAAAATTTTGGAATAATGACTTCGTGTTTCTAAATAAAAAAGGGAGGAATCAAAATTAAATTTACTTAATTTAATTGATTTTCTCATAATCATAATTAAAGTTTAAATTTTAATTTTCATTTAACATTTGGTGGCAGTCTCTTCATTATAAAAGGGGATGCGTTTTATTTTATGTATATGTGTGGGAGTAATATGCTTTACAGAAGTATTTTTGAATCTAAATACTAATTAGCAGTTTCATGAAGTAGTAGTTTATTATCTATTATCATATGCAATAAATTGAGAATATATTAATACATAAATAAGATATTCTGTTTCATTTTATAGAGACAACAGTTATTTGAATTTATTAACGTCGCCCTAAAAGCAATACTATTTCTATTGGTGAAGAATCTCGTAATTTATAGCCTCGGTCTAGTGAGCATCTCCCTCTCTTAACGTACACACCACGCCAAGAAAAGAAAAAATAATTGCATTTTTCTTAAAATGGATTTAATTTATTTATCTTATGTTATGCTTAAACTTTCAATTCTGAAACAGTAATAACAATACTTTTAAATAATAAATTGAATTCTGTAATAATTTATCATTTTTCTTAATTTTAATATCTAAAAATTCATTTGATTACTTGTCAAAGAATAATTTCCTTAAATAATTTTTGGCAAAATTTTTACCGTCTTTTAATATTAAAGACTAGTGTTTTTCGAATGATTAATAATGTTTCAATATTTTATCAAAAAGATGGATTGATCATCATGTGTGTTTGAAGGAAGAAATGTATCTATGATTTAAGTGTACTTGTCTATAAGTTTGTATCGTCTTTTTAAATAAGAAATTTATGTTAAATATTTTTATACATAATTTCAAAGCCATGATTCAGTAAATGTAAATTGTCACGTTGTCTTAAAAATAATCACAATATACTTAAATTTTTTAGTGTCATTTTGAATTTCTAATTCGTAGTTATAATGGATTACAATGCAAATATATAATAATGCTACCCATTGAAGCTTATATTTCTTAGTATATAAGACATCTTCCTTTCAAAATCAAAAAAGATCAAAGTAAGAAATAAGTACATTGAAACAGACTTATCAATAATAATTTCATGCATAAAGAAATATATCTTTGTTCTAAAAAGTTCCACCAAATTAAAAATACCCAAGAATGGAAAAAACACATAAAAAACATCATGAAACAAATATACCCAAACAAAATTTCATTAATTTCATACATTAAGAAAAGATGCTTAATTGTGAAGAATTCTTCCAAATTAAAGGTATTTCTTGAAATATGCAAGAATCTAATGTATCTTATTCTCTTGGGTACGTACGTCTTCAATCTGACAGTTTTTGCAGGATAAATAATGAATGTTAAATCCTCTGTCAGAATCCACGGCAGTTTAATTTACATTTCGCATTAGTGTCAATCAGAAGTGAACAACTAAAGTTGCCAAACCAACTTTATTATTCAAATGAAGGCAAGGAACAGTGCGATCAAGAGTGCTTTGATAAGACGCTTTACCATAGGAGGAGATCGTATTCAAAGAGTAATTTTGGAGGATGAAATACCATCACACACACACAAAACTTTCAGATTAGAATTTATGGTTATACGAGTATAATATGGTAAGTAAAAGTTATACACTTTAGAGTAATATAAAAACATAAATTTGTTGTAATTTTGTTAAAATAGTTTCGTATTTTGTATCTTTATTTCTAATTAAATGGAGCGCTGTATTCAACAAATGAATACAGCTCTCAATATTTACGATGAAGCAAGTTTTATATTTCCTCTAAATGTCTCAAAAACCAGAGAAGTGTATTTAGCCTGTTTACATACTACAGAGTAATTTTATAAAGTAAAATGGAATGATGTTATCAGGTTGGCAAAACTTTACTGAGGTTCTGGACAAATTAAAGAAAATATGGTATTCTTTCTCTGTTTTTACAATCAAAATAAAACTAGATTAATCTCTCAATATCGTAATAATAAAGATCTTAACAAAAATTAGATTTTAAGAATTATTACAAAAATCGAGTACAAATTAGTGATATACATAATAAATACAATTTAGTTTCAAAAATTGAATTTGACAATTTTTTTTTCTAAATTTTAAAATTATGACTCAATTCCTCAAATTTGCATATAAAAATTGCGTCACATTAAAAACTTATGAGAGTTCAATTAAAAAAAATTACGTTCATTGTATAGCAAATAGCCTCATTACATAATAGGGAAATATCAGCAGTATGAATAATATATAATTTGAGGAAAATGTACTAGAATCATAACAACATAATTTAAGCTGTAGTGGTGACAACAAATAGTGATTACAATCCATCTATTTTTATGAGAATTTTGAACACCAACACGAATTTTGCTTTTTACTACGCTTTTTACTTATCATATTTCTTTTTGTAACAGTTAAAAATGAATTGTTACAAAAAGAAATAGGGTGCATTTCCTTACAGAGAAAATGCAAAATTTAGGAATGCAACAGTAAACATGCTTATTCTATTTGCGAAATGATGTACAATATTACATCATATTATTGAACGAGATAATTCAAATCGAAAAAAAAATCAGAAATCAGAAAAAAAAAACACTCTATCTAACCATAATACATGTAAAAAATAAGTTTTCTTCGATCAACGATGGGACCGATGATAGATAATAAATCAACTCAAGTAGTTTGAATATTTGATACAAGTATTCTGCGAACATATGGTAAAAAAGGAATTCTCTTGTACTCTGTCTTTGACATATAAGGGAAATGCATACTTCAACTCTCGGATCTGCACCGAAACATCAGCTGTTTGCCAGAGTTGAAGTCACAATAAAATCAAATATAATGAACAGAAAAATAGAATAGAAATTAGAATCGAAGCTCTTGAACTTGAGTGATTAAGAGGAGAATAGGTTGAAGATGAGAAAGATCAATTGGTTCATAATAGGAAAGCTAACGATAACAATGAAACAAAGACGATAACAAAGCACATTCCCCAATTAATAACAGCTAACATTGTTTCTTATATATCAGTTAATTTTTCTGACATTGAAAATTTATGATGCTTAGAAAATACTGGAAAAAAGAAATGGAATTTTTCCGAAACATATTGCTGTAAAATTTTCTGCTTGTGTGTGGGAGTGAAATAAAGTCCAACACTAAGGCTAATGATAAATGATACCTTATTCACAATTTCTGGACAACATGACACAGACAGGTAGCAGAGCATTGAGAATAGCAGCACAAACTGATACATAACAATTTTAAAGGTTAGTGATATAGATACTGGGAAAAAAACTGCATTTGTAATTACAGTCACAATTATAGCCACAAAGTTCAGCTGTCAAGCTTACTTTTCATGCTTTGGACGGAACACCGCAGTAATATTCTCCACTTCCATGGACGGCTTCAACAGTTTCTGGCAAATAAAAAGTGTTCTGCAAAGTCACTCAACCACTCAACCGTCAGTTCCTCGGTAAATCCAATAGTGACACACTTTTAATCAATTTCCCGATAATCCCTTCAGCAGGGTCCAATCACAGACTGACTTCACACTCTTGGAGTATTTATACCTCTTTCGCCAAGTATAACAACTCAAGAAAATGTAGGAAAAATTATGTAACTTTCTTCCTCGTGAAGATATCAACTCGAATCCAGCACTTTCGGAAATTTCCATTAGTTGATAAAATTGCCAAGTCACCAAAAAGATCTCCAAATCCGTCGCCAAAGTCAAGTGGTCATTGATTAAACTTTCCCCTTGGTTGACTGATGACATATCTGTAAATGGCTATTTTTTTTCAAAATAGAACAATTGCTGGGAAGCGTTATCTCATGTCATAGTATAAAATATTTCGGTAGACAATAATTTTGGATGAAGAGGGACGTTTTGAAATTCATTTACCTTGGATTAAAGGTAAATAGCCATTGAAAACGAATGTAGGCTCTTCCGAATAATGATTGAAATGTGCAACAAAAAAATTGTTTCGCATTCAGAAACAATTTAGGCTATGTATCTAATTTCTATGAGTGGACTCCAATTACAGTAAAGGAGTTTTCACTGTTATTTACCTCACAGATGAGACTGTAAAGAAACTCCAGTGACGAAACTTAGGCCAGTATTCTACGTATCGTTGAGGTGTAGGCTTCCTTCTTTACATGACTGCCTTGAAGAAGATTCAAATCTCCTTGATAGAATACCATCCATACTAACCATATTCAGGAAAAATAATTACAGATTTCAGAAATAGCAATAACTGAATTATTGCTATTTCTATTGGAACTATAGCTAACAATTTCTTATATAAAGCAATACATATTCTGAAACTCGCATGTTTGACCAAAGATTATGGGAGCGTACTACTGAAAATCTAGAACAGAGATCTTAGAAACTATATCTCGTCCTTGGTCTTTTAAGGAACAGAGATGAAGATATTCCGTTTTGCAATTTTAAGGTAATTGATTTGCATTTCACTGAATCTACTCAAAGAAAATTGTTACAATATGTTCAAGAACAGTTTTGACATCTTAGGAATTTTGTATCCCACAACAGTGATTCTAAAATTAAACATACAAAAAGAACTTGGAATTTAAAGATTGGTTATGATACAACCTTACTCGCTGACGTTCAATTGGAATTTAAATCTTGACTGAAAGATGTAAGTTTACTTTCAGAGGTGAAATTTCTTGGGGGTTTAAATGCATTTGATTCAGTAAATGTTTATTTACCTACATGATATGCTTATGTGCGGTTGTTTGGCTGTGAACAGTGAAGAATAATGAGGTATATATATATATATATATATAATTGCATCTTTTAATACGAAAAATACAATAAAGTACAAAAAATACAATTTGTCAAGTTAAAAATAGAGTTACAATATCAAGAGTGAACTTTTAGCTTGTTGTTTTGGAACTTGTTATTCTGCACCATTTTGGAAACTTTAAATTTATTTAACATTACCTGCTTAAACTTATCCGGTTCGACAAAAATGTATATGTCACAAGTAGGAAGATTGTTGGGGAGTGTTTGTTGAAAAGATATAGAAAAGTATTAGAATATTCACTGTAATCTCTCAAATGTAGAACGGATGCATGTACCAAGTACTCTTCATCCTTTTCAATTACCATCTACTCGATGTTTCATTAAAGCGCTCGAGGTTAGGTCCTAAGTCTCTGAAAATGTTGGAGCTCTTGACTACTATTGATTGTGACTGTTTATTAACGTACTGAGAAACAAAACGAGGGCTAGTGGGGACTGACCCCATAATTCGAGTCACGTTTAAGAGCTGAGAACGACAACTGAGTTGTGTGACACCTCCCTCTTCTACAG
Source organism: Nephila pilipes (assembly GCA_019974015.1). Taxonomy (NCBI): domain Eukaryota; kingdom Metazoa; phylum Arthropoda; class Arachnida; order Araneae; family Nephilidae; genus Nephila; species Nephila pilipes. The sequence goes on along the minus strand of BMAW01007827.1, from coordinate 214,731 downwards.
TCCACAACACGCTGTCGAGATTACATGGGATATTGACCAGATTTAATATGCAGCAACCCCGCTAGACGGTGAGTTCTTAGTAGTATCAGGGATAGATTTCATGACTCGATGGAAACAACACCGGCAGCTATTCCGTAACTATGCCACTAGGCTAACATGGCAAATTAACTCTTTTGCAGTTGCATCTCATCTGAAGAAACTAGAGTCTTCGAAAATACATGTTTTATTATTAACAATAAAAACTGCCTTGGTATCGTTAGTACATATTTTATTAATCATACCAACATCAAACATTAAAAAATGAAATTGAAAACTTTGCTTCAATATTTTATATTTATTTTCTTTTAAATTACATCTTTGGCTGCGAGTCCTTGAAAATGATCACTAGGCTAAAGCGGATACAGCCTGGCATCGAAATGAAGCTTATTGAAAGAAAACTTCTTGGTGAACGAAGGAAGTGTATTCTTCAAACAGCTATAATTGCTATTTTTTCGAAGAAAAATGGTGCTTTCGAAAAAAAATTTTTAGGTACGATCAAGATTTTGGCAACGATTTCCTTGATATAGCACTTCCTTAATATTTGAAACGAACAGGTTCTGGACAGAAATAAGAATTTACATTCTCTAGGATAAGAGCAGTAAAAAATAAGATATGCAAGATGGTTCAATTAATATTGTTTGCGGACGATCTCAAATTTAATGGGTTTCCTACATTTGTTGACCCAGATGAAATCAGACAAATAACTGAATTTATTAGTAGAGACAAAAGAGAATATTTTCCTGCCCCTATTCTTCAAGTCATGACATAGTTCATCGATTAATTAAAATCCTCTTCTACTGTTATATGTTGGTGTGTAATTTGAACTAGCAAGTATTCGATAAAGGTTCTGAAACTTTAAGGGAAGGAAACCAGTCTAAAAAGTTTTAACCAAATGCGGAGAGCTTAAGAGCTTAACCTCTGCAGAAGATTCAATGCAAAGAATATAAACATTATTTTTGTCCCTTCAAGAAAATCTCATTCGAGAAGCCTAGAATTTCAAATTGATATGAAGTCAATCCTAGCAGTATTCTTTCTTTCAATACAGGAAAGAAAAAGAATAAAGGATAGTGTGGGATCTTGCTCTTAACTTGCGCCGTCCATCGTCAGTTCACCTAAAATAAATAAAGATAAATTTTTGTCTCTTAACGAGTTTATCTTGGAATTAAGAAGAATTTTTTTCTGGAACAGGTCGGCCAAGGATTATTTACAGAAACAATAGTCATTATAATAGAAAGTTTCATAAGCTCAACTGTTTGGAACTAAATTTAATTTCATTTATCCATAATGAGAGTTCAGTGAAGGTTCAGTGTCCGAACTGCTTCGTGGTTTGGCTGTTGGTGGAAGAGTTGGATTCAGAGGAATAAAATTCTATTAAGAAATGTTATAAAAAATTCTTGTTTGCCATACGAAGAAATATTAAAAGTTCTTTGTGGGGTAAAAGCAGAGTGATAAATTATTGCCCTTTTTCATACTTATCCAAATTTCCCCGTGATCTTACAGTATTCAGTTATTCAATGTTTCTTCAAGATTTACATGATACAAGAGAATGTGTCTGAAATCATCTTGATGCAGTTAATTTGACAAAATCAGTGCCAAATAACTATTCTAGGGTAGAATTCGATTCCAGATGTCTTCATAGGGCGCAACAAAAAGCACACCAGATAAGTTGTCTGCAAACATGCAGATAATTAACTTAAATCTGTCCTAACTCACCACGGTCAACTACTTCTGCCAAAGTGTTGACAACAGAAACAACGATAATACGATGTGTCTATTAAAGGCTTCTGTATAATTAACAGGGAATTTTGGGACGTTCCACAGCACAAATATGAGAAGAATAAGGTAAATACTATATCCTATACTGCACTTCCTTTCGAATTTTTTTTTAAGTTGTAAAATTAATTGAGTAGATACTTTGTAATGGCTTAAGCAGTCACCAGAAATAAGTCCAATTTAAGACTCTTTTGCAAAATGGAAGAAAAAAAACCATACAAAATAAAAAGTAATACCAAAAACAATTTCAATTAATTCTGTTTAAAGAATAAAACTTCTACTATTTATTCGTTATTTGTGACTTGAAATGAGAGATATGCTAAACATTTACTGACTGCATAAAAATGAACATTAATTGATCGAAAATTGATAATTTCAATACATTGTTCATTTAACATATATATATATATATATATATATATATATATATATATATATATATATTTGGTATATTTTTGTCCGTTTGAATAAACATTGTAATAAATGATTAAAATTGCAACAGGTTTGGGAGTTTACAGAGTAGAAACATCTAGCATCATAGTAGAGAAATTATTAGAAACAGCTGGCAACCATAGCACCTAAAACAACTGCTTGGTTAGGATTGGAATCGAACTCGGTTCGGATGACAGAAACGGACTATTTATTCCCAGCTGCTTTAATTCTATACAACACTTCATCTAGCAAATTAGATGGAGAGGTGAAGTGGGCCAGGGTCCCAGGAACCTATGAGCAAATGTTTACAGTGGAGGACAGATCTGGTGACCATGCAGGCCACGACAACCATCAAATACTCTGAGGAAAATCTGAACACGATATTCAACATGTGGTCTTGTATAATAATGTTGGAAGATGGTGTTTGGCAAGCATCGAAGGTATGGGATGACTACTAGATGCAAAATGAACCGATCTGATTTAAAATTAAAGTCAATCCTAACTAGATATGTGCGTGTCATGTATCCAATAGCTGTCCAAACCATCACGACAGGTTCAGGACCTTTACATCGAGTTCGAATGCAAGCAGGCAACAAGTGGTCTCTTCTAAGACTCCAGAAACGTATACGGACCTCAGAATACTGCAATCAGAATTGGGACTCGTCTGAAAAGACGACATTTTGTCACTCCTGTATCTAGCTTTGTCGTTCGGGGCACCTGCACCGCCGTCTTTCTCTATACTGCATTGTCATGGGAAGCCGAATTGATGGTCGCCGAGCTGACAGTCCAGCTGATACAAATGACATCTCACCGTATGAGCGGATGCTGGGGGGGCTGCAAAAAATGGCCATTTCGTAACAAATGATTCATGATGTAGTTGTTCGGTTTTGCAAGTCCATTCTGAAAATATACATGTTCTGTAGGACTTTCGTCATGGAAGGATGTGAAAATCCTGATATCATTTGCATATCCCAACCTCCTCTTCCCGTAATGTGTTTTTGACGTTGGTCAGATTATTCCTCCCTAGTGTTGCAGTTTTAATGGTAAGGAACGTGATAATTTTTAGCCGTTATTTCTCTAGGTAAGTGGATTCCAGTCTATGCTCCATTTCACAGCAAAGACTCATATTATAAGGCATCTAAGATTTTATCTGAGCAACTTTAATTAAAACATTACACGAACTTAAAATTAAAATTAAAATGCTGTAAACAAAAATTAACAACACCAATTGTGGAGCTCCACAGATGTTATTATACATGATGAGTAAAAGAAATTGGCAGCATGTTGAGAATATATTGACTACACATTATACATTTTTACATAAAAAAGCAGAAACATCAAGTTATAAAGGGTTGTCTGCTCCAAGAGAAAATGTTACTTTAACAATGTCGTTCTTAAAAACAAATTTAATTTAAGAAAGGTAGTTAACACAAGCCTACACAATTATATATTGTTTTAATCCTTATTTCGGCGAATTATGTACTTAACTGCTACTACTACTTACTATATATACCATGTATGTAAGTATGAAACCGTAATTTGCCCATAGGTGGCGCTAGATGTCGATGCAGTTACCGACACATTACATCAGCGGTGTCTTGTTATTATATTGATATCCGACAAAGATTTCCAACTCACAATAACACGAGTTTCATTCAGTAGCATTAGTTTATTAGAGATAAACATGTCGTTGGTCAGGGGTTTTTTTTGTTTTTTTTTGTGCCAACAAATTACGATTTGCGGACAGCACTACTTTTCTGTTTTCATCTGAAGAAAACCGCAGCCGAATCGCATCGAATGCTTCTGAAGGCATTTGGTGAGCATGCTCTCGGTAAAACACACTGTTTCGAGTGGTTCAAACGGTTCAAAAGTGGCAATTTTGACGTGAGGAACGAAGAACGTGGAAGACCACCGAAAAAGTTTGAAGATGCTGACCTGCAAGCCTTGTTGGACGAAGACAACGCTCAAACACAACAACAACTGGCGGATCAGTTAAAGGTGTCCCGAGAAACCATCTCCCTCTCTCTGTAATTTACAGGATTTTGTTTGAGAATTTTGCCAATTTGCCGGTAATAGAAAATCAGTAAATTTGCATTCTCTAATCACCACTGTATATTTTCTATATAAAGCATCAAAATAATGTGGCTGAAAGATATGTTTTTATCAATGCATAAAACAAAATGCATCTATTCATTGACATTGCGATATAACCTTTCACTTTTCTTTATTTAGCTTAGATTTTCAACAGCTATTAATCATGCTGAAATAATTTACTCCTCCTCCTTACAAACATTTCCAAAATCAATAAATTTTGTAGCCACTATTTTTAAGTAAAATTAACTAGAGATTAATATACAGTTTCTTCATTTTTACTTTTAATGCCTTTCAGCGTCACTAAACTCTTATTTTAAAGACTTCATCCTTAAGCATATTTGCCTCATAGTCTCAGTTGAAACTAGTTGAGGTGTACTAATATTTTTGTCATTTTAATCCCACTCAAAACAAGATGTCCGTTGGGATAAAGTTTTATCCAAGGTGAACACTCCTTCAAGCAATTAGAAATATTTCTTCTCTTAAACTGATGGTATTCTTTTCCATATTATGGGTGTTTCGAATAGTGTGCAAAAAAAGTTTGGATTTATTTACATAGAGCTATATGATAATAGAAGAAAATATATAATTAGCCTTGTGTTATTAATAATGCCATTTCAGTAACAAGTTTGTAAAAGAAAGAATGAAATAATATTTTCATTAACATCCGGTTAAACTGTAATATTCTTTAATATTTAAAATTCAAGAAAAATAGCCTGATTTTTTTTTTAATTTTAAAAATAATTAATACCAACTATATTGATTATAATCATAATTTCGTAATAAATATGCAAATTAAATTGTGAAACTAAGTAATATTTATTTAAATGTTTTTAGTTATATAAATAACTTTGTTGAATCATAATTATTTCAACAAAAGTGTTATTATGTTCGAATACGTATAATTTTAAATAATTCTCAATTTGTTATCTAATTTTTATTTCGGTACCTTATTTTCTACAATAATGAATAACATTTCTTGTCTATTATTTTAGGTATGAATAACTAAGTATTCACTACTTTTAGGATTATTGTAAAGAGTAAATAAATATCTAATGTCAAGTGAATTATTTTAGTATTTATGATATAATTGATCCAGGTAATACTGTACACAACAAAGCCTTTTTCTTGGATGTTACTCGTTTAGAGTGTAAAAAAGCTTTAAAATAATGTAAAAGAACAAAATATTTTAGTCACAACAAACAATTTTTATGAAGGAATACGCAATACTATAATGATTCAAAGCAAACATGATTTTGACAACAGAATATGTTGATGAGGTAAATTGGTATAAGTATTGATCCAGCTATTTGTTAAGCAGCACGGTAACAAATTTGACACTGATCCATAGGTTAGTTTTGATTTAGCAGTCACTAGCTTCTAAATGAATGTTTGGTTGATTCCCTGTTATGCCCTGTTCAAGTCGTTTCATCAATAACACCTTTATTCATCATTAAGCAATAAAAGCCAAGCAATGATACAAACAAAGGGTAATTTAAGGTGATTCTTTCTAAGAAGATGAAAATTGTCTCCTAGGCCGGAATGGTTATGGGAACGATTTCTTGTGATAATAAAAATGTTATACTTATGGAGTACTAAACAAGATCAGAAGAAAAAGATATGAGTATAATATTATAATGAGTACCACATTACTAATATGAATACCTTACAATTTGTCATCATTTTACTGATATAAATATGACATTCTGTTCTGTTAGTTTTGCTACTTATTTAAAAACTTAAAGAGAACTTAAAAATACAAATTTACATTTTTTGAACTTTTTAATACAAATTCCTGTTAGGATTTATGTTAACTGAACTTTAATTTTTATGGAACTAATGCAAATTACAACAAAAAAAAATTAGAGCTGTTTTGTTTGTAGGTAGAATGCATATGAAAATGAGAACATCTTATTTCTAAAACTAAATGGAAGTTTTGAAATAACCAAACTTTTTTCCCGAATTAAATCCGAAAGTTTTTCGAAAGTTTCTCGAAAGACATGAGAGTTCCTTTCGCTGCCTATTCTTATATCATCCTTTTTTAGGAGAAAATGATTGAAGAAAATTCAATTGATGAGGTTTCCTATTTCTTCTCGTCCTTATTCTGAAAAAGAGTTATAGTTTTTCTGTAGATCGCACAATTTTCCTTTGGTTAATTATATATTTTTCAGAATGTGAAAAGTAGTAAGTAAAAATCTCGAATAATTAATAAAATAAATTGCAATCAGCAAAAGTTGCCAATATGTGGTTACTGTAAATTGTTTTGAATTTCTAGGAATCCTGGATTTTTTAGTATTCGAGACCTACTTTCTACAGGTATATACTTCAGTATTAAACTTATCCATTCAAATACTTTTATGGAGCCCTTTTTATGTAATATTTTATGTATTAGTTACAGTCAATAAATATAAAGAGGTATTGGATATTTCACCAAAATAATATTATCTTGAAAAATGGAGATGGGCCTGTAAAGGAGGTGGTAAATTGACAAAAATGATTAGCAGGGATTCACTCATTAGATAGCGTTACTTATCTGGATATAATTGGAAAATGATGATAACCTAGCAGGGTCCGAGTCGATTCCTTTCGTTCTCGTACTTTCGCAAGGGATAATTCAGTATTAGATTTCTGGAGCAATAGAGCTATTATCGATTCTCATAGGTATAGTTACACATTAACGCAAATCAGGAAGGCAATAAATCAAAAAGATCCTTTAAACTTTTTAGTAGTATCATTATAATGCAAGACTATGCTCAATCATACACATCCAATGCAACAGAACTTTTTCAAGAGTTCACATGAGAGATACTATGTCATCCCCCTCGTCTATCTATAGTCCCGATCTATGTGATTTTCACACCTTTAGTGAGCTCAGAAAGGCACTGAGGGATCAATGGCTTGTAATGAACTATGAATTTAAAAAGTGCGTTTGCAATTGGTTCAAGCAGCAGTTAAAGGGCTTTACCGAGCATTTCATTTTGAGACTAATATCACATTGGAACAAATACCCAAACTATTTCGGACAACACTTTTGCGGTTATTTAAATGAAGCAGGAGAAATATTCTCATATCCTCATTATTTAATCGCTGTGTCTTATAACATCAATGAATGTTTTTTAATGTCATAATGGATTATTTTTCTGTAAGTGAAAAGTAATTCAAAACTCACCAACATTTGTGACAGATTGACCAGACTTTCTGAATTTGAGAATGAGTGGCATTACTATTAATGCAGTTTAAAAAGTAGGTGATTTTGAAACAGATATCAATTATAAGTCAGATAATGTTAAATATATAATTTATCTTGTTTGTTTTCAACAGAGTTCGATTATTTAAGATTCCATTTTGTCAGTATTTGTATTCTAAAAATTGCAAAGATAACGAAATTTTAAAATATGCAATATACTTATATAAATGTCTTCTTTTGAAGAAGTTTAATATTTTCAAAACATTATTTAATGAGGTAATTTTTTCTGGGTAGGTTTTTTTTTTGTACATCTTCACCTTTAATACAGATTTATTTGTTTTAATCGTGTAAGATATTCTTGCGGAGTACAATGTCAAAAACTGTTTCATAATTTGCTACAGCACATGACTTGTTTCTGCAACGAATTTCTGAGGCAATAAATATATTATTTTTAAAATAAAATTTCTTTAAATGTATTATGTGATTAAAGGAAAATTTAAATTGAAAAAATTAAGAACTTTTTTTAATCTATTAGTTCGAGGATTATTTTCTGTACAGGAAAAGTAATGCAAAATTCGCTGAAGTTTGAGACAGATTGAAAAGGCATTTAAATAATTTCTAAGCTCCTCCTATTTTCACATGATTCTTAACTTGGCTTGTTTATGGGAAAATGAGCCAGAAGCTTAATGTTGTTCAAATTTTTGATGTACGTTTCATGTAAGAAAATGATGTTGTTTGATGTACGTTTTAAGAACTGCTTAATACACTGTTAAATATAAAGGAAGAGAATAAGAAATGTAAAAAGCTGATAATTTCATTCAGTGATAGTTATGATTACTTTAAAAATATAAATTCTTAAAACACTAATGTATCAAACATTTTAGGCGCCCTTAAAATTTTAAATTAAATAGTGCGTTGTGTTGCTGCATCCCTGGATAATACAGAATCTACTTTACAAAACCCCCAGCACCTATCACATTAGGTGTTTCAGGACTGTAGAAAAATTTCTGTGGAAAGAAATGAATGTGCGGATATATGTCAAGTTTAAAAGGATTCGGTAAAACAGTTGGACAATTATGAATACTTTCTGGATTTAATGAAGTTACCTGGTATATTCTATAGCTAATATAGATTCTTGTACTGTCAGGTTGCATCCTGAAGGCTTTGTTGTGTTTTTCTTATGAATATATCTATTGTGGATGATCTAAAGCAGTTAAAGTGTGTAATTAGGGGTCACTGAAAAGTCCTTGCAGTGTTAGCATCACCAGTGTGTGTGTGGGGGGGGAAGGATGTCTGGTAATTTCCTTGGTAAACAAGTTGAAACATTCATTGCCGCCTACGTTGTCATGTGCAGAGATCCATTGAAACTCACAAGAGTTTCCTTCAGTGTGGAGATGCTTAAGTAGATCACAAATGGAGTGAGTGTTAAATTAAGCCATTTTTAATTGCTTCTCGAATACATTTTGAGTTTGAGAAAATAATCAATTCGTCAGTATAATCTGTATTTGGGTTCTTTAGTTAAATCAAGAAATTCTATTTGAATGTGATTATTCTCCAGCAAAGTTACAGGCTATTGGATTTTCATATACTTCCTTGGAAACATTTCCTTTATCTGGATGAATAAAAAGAATACAGGCTTTAAATTAGCATGATATAATCTAATTTGCTTTATTTTATAAGAGCTTTATATTAATCCTTATAAAAAGAGAGGGAAATTCAAATAGGAAAATATTGGATGCATTTTTTTGGAAGTATATTACGTTTGAAATCACTAAATTTAAGAACCGGCAAAGATGAAAAATAAAATTGTATTGTGATATATCAAATAATCATTTGATAGTAAATGAAAGATTATTACTCAATATAACTTCAATGTATAATATCATATTTTACTTAAAATATTTTTTTTTTCAGAATGAAGAGATAATATTTTTGTATAATCTATTTTATAACATAATTTAAGAAATATTTTACTTTACACTACATTTATTAATATCACACTTACAATCGACTTATTAGTTTGATTGATTTGTTATATGAATATATAACAAAAACTTATTCGTATAAATTAATATTGAAATTCATGACCGTATCGATGAGCTATCCATAACATACCTTAAGTATTAATTAATTATTAAAATCATAAAATCTCTCTCTGAGAATCAATTTTATGTTTTTCTTATAAATGTATTTGCTAGAATTGAATGTATATATTATATTCGTTTAAATAAAATATTTACGATAATTTTTTCGTAACTAAATTTAAAATAGAATTTAATTTAAAAGAATAATTCAACAACTAGAGTCGGGTTTGAGTTTGTAGTACGATTATTTTTCTCTCTCGAAGAGGTGATTGTGATAAACGCAACTTCTTGTTATGTATTGTTTTTGTTTGTGATTTTGTTTATGTAAATAAATGGATTAAAAAAGCAAGCAGTGCAGAGATATTTGTATTGCTTTTTTTACTGTTAGTTGAGAAATTTATTCTATAACAAAAAAATTGACGCATCAAGAAGGACTTGCCTTATTGGAATGAAATTGCATATGCTAGGATATTGAGACTGAACATGCAAATGATTAAACTCTAGTGTCCAATGAACGAATAGCGGGAGCTCCAGAGCATCGGAACTGGGCATTCAGCATGTGTTTATAAGGAGAGATTCTAAATCGGATGGTCAAAATTTCGGCTGCATTTCGACTTTGAATATCTTACGTTGGCTGTAACAATGCCTCGCCGAAGAATTAGCGCACTTTACGCACAGATTTTAGAGTTGGCACTATCGAAATAAAACAGATATAGCTCAATATCTGCTCGATAGCTGGGTTGATCAGCTCGATATCTGGGTATATAGCTCGATATCTGGGTTGAAGCGATGCCACGATTAGAAGAAGCTGGCAAAAGAGAGTCAATAACGGCAGATATCAGTGTCGAAACAGCAGTGTTCGACTATGGGCCACAACAGAACGGGAAGACAGAGCTGTTGTTATAGCAGCTGTTACAGCACCGGATTCGTCGTTATCAACTATCCACCGTATGGCCTGCACATATGTCCCTCGACAGCAGTTATCAACAAGACCCTGGACAGACAACTGAGAGAGTGGAATTTAAGTTCGCTTCGACCGTTACGCCGCTTACTTCTCACTTATGTACATCATCAAATCCTATTACAGTCAACAAGTATTACAGAGCCCAATAAACTTGGAGCAGCGCTAACTGATATATATATGATATATGATATATTGTAGACTATACAGTATATATATATATATGATATACTGTATAGTCTTCAGGAACAAGTCACGTTCCCAACTGTGTCCTGACGACAACCGCATACGTGTCTGGAGACTTCCAAGGCCGCGTGAAATTCCTTCCCTACTATCTCACGCCGCACAGGCCAATAACAGAGTGTTATAGACAGGGTGGAAATCTCTGGTTATTTCTGTTATACTAACAGCACAGAGGTACGTAAACGACATTCTACAACTGGTTGTGTTACCGTTCCTTTTGCGACACCTAGGACGTACTTTTCAACAAGATAATCTCTGGCCGCACACGGCACGTATTGCTATGAATTGTCTGTAGCTTTTCCCTATACTTCCTTGGCCAGGTAGGTCATATGATGTCTCTCTCATAAAGTATATTTGGGACGTTATGGGAAGACGATTGCAAACATCCTGGAATGTTGACGATTTAGTCCAACAGCTGGAGACAATTTGTCATGAAATTCCGTAGGACACCTTCCGGAAATTTTATAAGCCTATGCCACACCGGGTGACAGGTTGCATCCATGTCTGAGTTAAACTAACCCTTTATTGACTTCTTCCCTTTGTAATGACCAAACTCTAAAGTAAATCATTCAATTGTTCTGAAATTTTAATCGTTTGTTTTTCTAAATATGTTTTGCCTATCGATCAATTTTTATCGCAATAGGACTCCTCCTCCTTGGTGCGTCGTTCTTTTTACTATAATTTATATATTTATATGGATATGTATACTTTAGTTCCTGTATCCTGTCTTGATCCATTTGTAAAAAAAAAAAAACCCAAACTTAGAACGTTATCTCAGACAAAAATTCGAACATTGTACTGAATTGTATTCGTTATTAGTATGGACTTCCTGCACGCTTCATTAATATACCCTGTCTGAAACAGAATGAAGAATCCTGAAATGTGAGACTATTTTTGTTACAGTGATTATGAAGCAACTGAATATTAAAAGAAACATATATATTTGAGAATATGCGTCAAATGGATAGCAGGGGAAATTTCAAAAGAAAACGAAAAACCAATCGCAATCAGTTTCGATAGTCTCCAACATTTTCATAACAAAGCCACGTACCTAGCCTCTTAAATTGATATATTATAAAAGATTATATACATATTATATACAGTTATTATTATTATTATATTATTATTATTGATATTGGTTATTAAGTATAATATATTGTTATACATACATATATTGCTGGTTATTATTGCTTTCTGTCATTGATATTGATATTATTATTATACATATACATATTGTTGCTACATATACAACATTATTACAATATTTATTATTATGTTATTATTATGTTGTTATGCCACATTATTGGCTATTACTATTATCACTTACTGCTGTTATACATATTATTATTACATAGTTATATGCACACATGGTTAGTTATTATGTTGGTTATATATTATTTATTGGTTTATCACGCATTATTATTATTGATATATTGGCTAAGTTATTGTTATTATTATTATTACAACATTACATAAATAATACTTCTATATTGTTATACATATATATTATTACGTCACGCATATAACCATATTATTACATACACATAATATTACGTTAATATAACCATATGCTATTATGCAATATTACATACAATACGCATTATTATTACGTTATTATTGGTTATTGGTTGTTAATATTATATATTAAGTTATTATATGCTATTGTTATTATTGGCTGGTTATTACATATATACATATACGACAGTATATATGTTGCTAGTTATTAATATGTCGCAAACATATTACATATTATCGCATTGTTATTATTGCTATGTATACATGGTTATTACATATTATTATATATGTTATTATTATATATTACGCATATACATATTATTATTATTATTACCAAAATTATTAGATATTACACGCATTATTATTACATACATATATAGCCACGCATACATATACACATACATATTACATATTACATATGTTGTTAAGTTATTATATTAATGCATACATATATGTCATTATTATTACATATTATATTATTACATATACATACGCTACGCATTACATATATATACACACTCATGATCCAAAACATTATGACCACCCATACTTTTTGCAATGAACTCGCCATGATGTCGTGGAAGGCAAGTGATCAGGTGGAAGTGGTATTTAACTGCTGCTGGAGTGTCTGAAGAATCATTCTTTCACTTATTTCTGTGTGTGATGGGAAAGGTTGCGGATCTATAACTGACTTTGGTAGAGGGCATATTGTAATGGCTCGAAGGCTCGGAACAAGTATTTCCAAAACTGCACGACTCATGGGTTGTTCGCGATCTACAGTTGTAAGTACTTATGCAAAGTGGATGTGAAAGTGTACGGTGAAACCAGCAGTAGACGACATGGCGTTGGACGTCCACACGCTATCAAAGGAAAAGGTAGTCGGAAACTGTCTCTCAGGGTGAAGCAAAACCGAAGCCAGACAGTGGCTCATCTTACAGCCCTTTACAATGAAGGGCCAAGTAGAATAGTATCGGAGCACACTGTTCAGCGGACACTGTTGGATACGGGGCTACGCAGCAAACGTCCCACTCGTGTGCCTTTGCTGACCAAGCGTCATCACCAACTGCGCGTGTGCTGGGCCCGGGAAAATCGCGAATGGTTCATGGATCAGTGGGAGAGAGTTGCCTGGTCAGATGAATCACGGTTTGTCATTCATCACGCCGATGGCAGTGTCAGGATACGCAGTCTTCCAGGCAAACAGTTGCTCCCTCAATGTACAGTAGGTCATACATAGGTCGGTGGTAACTGTATTATGCTTTGGGAGACGTTCTCTTGGGCATCTCTGGGACCTGTGGTTGTGGTAGAGCAGACCATGAATGCTACAGGGATTCTGATCATCATTGCGGACCAGTTGCACCCTTACATGACCTCTTTTTTTCCAGCTGGAAAAGGAATGTTCCAACAGAACAACGCCCCGTGTCACAAGGCTAAAATTGTGTTGGAGTGGTTCCAGGAACATTATGCTGAATTCCATTTTATGTCCTGGCTGCCTAACTCACCGGATTCCAATCCGATAGAACACATTTGGGATGTCATGGGACGGCAGCTCAGAGTTCAAAGACCACCAATTCGCAATATCTCGGATTTGCGTGACCGTTGCTTAACCATCTGGTACAATCTGTCTCTGGTCATCTACCAAGGACTTGTGGCATCCATGCCAAGTCGGGTTGAAGCTATGTTGCGCGCCAAAGGTGGGCCAACTCATTATTGACAGGTGGTCATAATGTTTTGGCTCTTGAGTGTATATATATATATATATATATATATATATATATATATATATATACTTTTTAAAACTAATTCGTATACGGGAACATCATCATAACTAAATATGTTTTAATTCTTCATAATAATCAGTTCTCGTCACACTTAACTGGAAGAAATGATAATAATTATATTTAAATTACTTATATTTAGCTATGGCGATATTTTCTTCTGCGATGGTGAAATACTGGAGACGAAAATTGTCAATCAATCTCTTATTTAAAATTAACATTTTACTGAAGACAATAGGCTATACCATAACAGCTGTAATATGTTATTTTATTCATTTTAACGCTGCCTCCCATACAATTTTCTAAATCTCCCATCCAAATGAATTCTTCTTTTGTATAACTATATGGTACCAAATGGCTTTTTGTAATCTTGATTTTTTCTCTCCGTCTCATGCATATGTCAGGGTATTTCTTGCGTTATCATTTGCAGGTATTCTAAGTACTCGTACATGCCCATTCCATGTCCAGCATCGTTTTTTAAATTTAGATGGAAATAGGTTTAGCAGAAGATATTTTATACAATTCAAAATTGAATATTTTATCTGATGAGTATATTTTAAGAATAGTTTCGAGGCCCGTTATTTTCAAGACAACACTGTTTCGATATACGCCGTAACCATTGAAATCATGCTTTCAACATATAGTATCAATAGCTATTCGACTTGGAGTGTTCCAATGTTATAGATTTGAGTCAAGATCCAAACAATAGACTTCATTCAAAACTTCTATTAGTTCCTTTGAATAATCCGGGTTTTTTTTTATTTAAACTGAAATCACTTACAAGGTTTGTTCAACATTCGTCTCATAATTAAATTAAATTAAAAAAAATAAAGTACGATGAATCAAACTTTTTGTTTTAATAACCCTCTTTTGTATCACAACCCCACCTATTTTTACCTAAATTAAAATAATCTACAAGGTATGTTCTAAATTAATCCCATATATAAATAAAATTATGTAAAAGAAAAAAATGATATAAGATGACTCAAGCGCTCAGCTTAAATAATATGCCTGACCTAGCGAAACAAGATGACATTTACGGCATTAATATATGGTAGCTTTAATTCGTAAGCACATTCACGATGGATTATCACATATAATCAGACGGAGATAAGAAGTGTAAATGATCAAAACATAGTTGATTATATCTCCCCCAAGCAAAACCTTTCAAATTTTCAGATAAAAATGAGCAATGACTTCCTTACATTTAAACTTTTAGCTTATACTTCCTCAACTTTAAATTTTTACTTCAAATTCCAAAATATACTTAATTATTTTTTTATTTCAAGAGAGCAAAATTGATATCTTTATTAATATTTCAAAATCGAGAATCACTAAATCATGTTGCTAATGGATTTATTATTTAAAACAGCATTATTAATCAACTTCTAAAAATGGTTTTCTAATTAAAGTTGCACTTGTGTTTGAAGAAGTTGTAATAGATTTCTTTCTCCCTCTCTCTCTCACTAGACAGACTACATTTCAAAAGTGTTTAAATATGTTTTTAGATACAAAGGTATTCACACAAAATGTTAAGAGGGGTTTACACTGTATTATTTTGTGCAAATGAGAAATAGTCACGAAATTATGCAATTTGCTTCAGTTGTTATCTTTTAAAAATCAATATTCCACATACACACACACACATATATATATATCGCATTAGTTTTCCAAAGTAGCATATATATATATATATATATATAGGCTACTCTAGAAAACTAATTTATTTGTTTTAAATTAAAATTAATTTTCCTTTTTCGCAATTTGGGAAAACTATGCGATAAGTATATTGCTACTTAATACTCTGATATATGATTTGTTAAAAGAACCATTTTCGAACACATAAGTTTTAGTATGTAAGATTTCTTAAATAATTGAATCAATATATGAAAGCTTAGAATCGAGAGTTTTGGACATAGAGGTACAAACACATAAGAAATTTGTCAGCTAAAGTTCAATTTGTTCCGTTATCGTATTTAATAATTTACAATATTTATAATAAGAAAATATTTTCCAAATATTATTTGTTTTTAAAATTGGTGAATCTATAGATTAGTAAATAATTATATATCTATGAATGTATTGAATGTAATGTATATTTATCAGCAAAATCATTTGTAAACTATAAATCATGCCATAACATGGAGAGAAGACAGTGAATCACGTTTAATCACAGATGTGTGATGCGATTTTCAATTGCAAACCATTTCCAGACAAAATACAAGGATGTACCCAGTAATATTGTGTTATAACGTACATTTCCATGGCAACTCCATAGCTTAAAAAATTTTAATGGCATGTCTCTGGAACTACAAAGGTTGATTAATGTTCGAATGAAAAATTGCTTGTTGTGGATCTAATAGCATTGTCATTGGATCATTAAGAACTGGAGATACAGAGTATTGTTTCCTGAATCGAAATTCTGCTTACATTCCAGGGACAATGGTTCCAGAAAAAAAGACATATATTTCCAAATCATTAATAATTGCTTAAAATGAAGCAAAAAATTCCAGAATTTCTTGTATTGTGAAAACATCATATATCGGAGATGAATCTTTTGAAATGTTTTTACCTAAATAGCATTAATCCTGAAACCATTCTGTTGGATGGTCAAGTGTTGTTCGAAGGTACAGTTTCTTAAAAATGAAAATTAACAATTGTTCAAGCCTTTTTGAGGTTGAACACACCTCATTTTAACTGTAATGAGAATCAATATTAGTTTCGAGTGGTACTTCAACGTCCACAATCATTTATGTTTTACAAATATGATAATTATTCATCGAAAATCGAAACTTGCTATCATTTGCGAAGTTTAGCTTTATATTTGTTTACATATATTTCATTAAAATATGTGATTCATTTTAAAATATAAAAATTACCATTGAAGCTGTAATATTGGGCTCTATCATGACAATTTTTACTTCCGTTTACTCTTTGGGCAACTTTCTGTTTCAGTTGGCATTAAAATTCCTTCCGATAAAAATAAAATGGAATGTGACTTATGTAGATTATGTTGAAAACATAAAGTGTAGTTAGTTGATTAGAGAAAATACAGGAAGTTATTTACCAGAACTGAGTCTGTATCTGATGGAATAGAGACAGCTTAGTCGAGGAGCTTCTGGAATACAGAGGATGTTCAATTAACGGTTAAGGACAAGAATCAAAATATATCGTCTACTATTCACTGTAACCCGAATGAGTTGGAGGGAAATAAACTAATTTATAAGTCAAAACTATAATTCAGATATGTTTAGACAAGTTTTCAACAGAGAAAATAAAATATGATATAGATTATAAATATGATAAATATTCAATACTTGTATGAAAATAAATTCTTCATTATTACTGATCTCATTATTCATTTGACTGTTTGATTCTCTAAATAGGCATAACAATGATTAAAGAAGGAAAGCTAAACAGACGTTACAAAGATGATAGCCGAATGAGAACGAATTTTCCTATAATATTAGTTTTAATTAAGTAATAATGATTTTACATTATGCCACTTACATTTAAAAATGGTAAACATACATGTAGGATTTTCCATCCAATTATTATTATGCAATTAATTTTATTTTTTCAATCTACTGTAAAACCAGTTCCTCCGATACTCAATAGATGTCGCCACGAATCAGAGTCATGTGATAAGCTCATGCAGCGCCACCTATCCGAGAATAAAACTATGTGACGCTCGTTTTCGCTCTCTTCTCTCTTTTGCCGCCACTTTCTCCGCTTCTCTTCTCCTTCGCTACCCGCGTCGGAAATAAACTACAACGCCCGAGCGCGTTCCAACGTCCATCGATAATATGGGTTAAATGAGGCAGCCATCTATCTTTATCTGATGAACTGGTTAACTTACTAATACTTTTCATTGTGTAAATACTTATCATTCTTCATCATCTCTCGTAATAAACAAGTAAAGCTACTGCAAGCTTCATCTTTGAATATCATCAACAACATTACATGGAATCCGAAATTACCCCCCTAGACAACCAGCCCATTGCGTAAGAGCAAACCAGTGTAGATTCGGGATGAACAATCTCCTTCAACCCCATTCTACATACATGCTATCTCATTATTGAGTTATATCATCTACTACTAATAGATATTGTTTACATATATTCATTTCTCTATAAACTCGAGCGAAGATGGTACAAAAAAAGCCGTATTCCAAATTGGATGGATTATTAGGGATAATAAATTCGAATGATGTAACTAATTATTGTGTTGTCCATTTATCGTTATCCCTGTTTTATCCTTCTATTACTGACTTTTGGGTGTACCTAATCACGTTATTTGAATGGAGAACCTCGTCTTTTGAAAAGCCGTGACTTATGTAAGGGAGCATTATTATGTAAGAAATGCAGTGAATGAGAAATGATCAGGTAGGGCGACTAAACTTATGAGGTTGATATTTTGGATAAAATGAGACAGAGGAAATAGGGAGATTGATGAGCACACTCTATACGGGATAGCAAACATAAATTGATCTTCTAAGAGGTAATTCTTGAATCGAATCTGTTGGACTGGGATAAAGTTTTTGTAATGTTTAATGCTATTAAGATAAAAAGTATTTTTAATCTCAATTTTTGATTAAGGATGCAATTAAGTAAGCGTTCCACATTCCTAATAATTCTGATTTTTGATCATTCTCAGACAGAATAAAATTAGTTAGGGATTTATTGACTGATTATTTACTAAATGAGTACGTCTCTCAATTCAAGCAACGACGCTGATAAGTTACAACCTTCTTTGGAGGAAATTCAATTGTGGTAACCCATAGTTTAGTTTAATGTTTGGTTCCTAATGTGTAATGATGAATCATCGAAGTCTCATTGATGGTGACAACTCGACACGACAATAACCAAAACATCCAAAAAAACAATATATTTGATTCGGCCACATGTAACAGAAAGTAGCACATACAAAGATAACATCTAATTACTTAACTAATCTCATCTGTCGTCACAAACAAGTATTTTTTGAACCACCCACGTACTGACATAAACCGGCTTCAGGAAATGAACATGAACTTGTAATAGAACGATTAGAATCAAAAAGGAGGAATAAAAAAAATATACTGATTATCATTAATTATTCATTGCTAAATATAAGAAAAGTCATACTATGGGGAGAATTTATCAAACCATCAATATCAGCATTTAAAACGTTTCTGGATAAAAGTGACAGAGACATTAAAGCTATGGCATTTACTAAAATACTGTTAGCAGAAGATTAGTTGAAATGACTGAGGATATTGAAATACAACTTATTGAATAGCTGAAGATATGAACATTATTTGTTCAAATGGATGAATCAACTTTGAGAAATAGTGATGCCATACTTATAACTTAAGTAAGATATATTGATAAAGATGATTTTGCTGAAGAAATGTTGTTCTGTAAGTCGTTAGAAAGTACCACTATCTCAATAATGTCGCAATGATTTCTGTTGAAAACCAATTATTTAAGTTCCTTTAGTGAAAATTTTTAATTTTTGATTATCAAAAATTATGTAATGTAAGGAAGTCATTACAATTTTATAAAGGCTGAGTGGGTCATAACACATACAAAAAAAAAAAAGGTTAGGAAACACTAGTCTATACCATTAATGATAATGCAATTACTGGGGTTGTCATGGTTTGATCCAAGAAAATAGTTCAAATACACTTTCTCAGTCCAAAATGTTAGACAGATTTTAATTTACCTTATCTTCATACTTCCATTTTGTAGAATTTAACACGGTTAAAGGACGAGTATGTAATACTGTAATGCACAGCTGATTTTTATTAGTATGCACAAATAGCAGAGAATTTACTATAATTATGTTTGTGATTCAAATCCTAAATGCTATTTCAAGCCTAAATAAGAAATTTTCTGTCTTAATTTCTACAGGAAAGTTTTGAATGTTAAAAATACTTCTCCTGAATAATCTTATGAAGCATGCATTGAAAAATATTAAAACGACAGTAATCAACTTTTAATCAGGCTTTAGATGGAATTTTGTCTCTTATGCATTTTCCCTTTTGCTCTCTCATAAAATTTACTATAAAGAAATACAAAGATAATTATTATTATTTTTTTTTTGCCTTTTAAGAACTTCAACTCAACTTAAACATTCATTAAATTATTCATTAGTTTCCTCTCGGCAATTTTCCATACACTTGGGTGTTATTTTGCTGCTTTAGTTATGAAAATATTATCCTTTCCGAAATCAGTTTTTATGTGGTTGTTATGATATTCATATTCAACTGTGTTTGCATTAAATATTAAAGGACATGAATTTTATATTAAGAATAAATAAAACTTTGATGTATGCAATATGAAGCTACATTATTTTGATAAAATAGAAGATAAGATAAAGGCTTATAGAAGACAGATTATATAAATTAGAATGTGGTTAATTAAGTTAAGAAAATAGAGGATGTAGATCAGAATATATGTGTAATATTGATTAGATAGGTAAAACAGATTGGAAGATTGGTAACATAGATAAAAAAAGGAAAATATAGAATACGCACACACACAGATATATATATATAAAAGAAGAAAGAAAAAGAGTTTTAGAATAGACTTCAAGATAGTAAAGATAAATACAAAAAGATAGTTAATATGGATTAGAAGGTCATGAGTATAAATGAGATGTAAAATAGATAATCTAAGTAAGATATATATGGTAATACCGATAGAAAATAGTATATAAATATATATTAGTAATGGATTAAAGTACTGCTAAAGTGGCCTTTAAGTAGTATTGAAAAAATTATTTACTAAATCTGATGAAATCTGTGAGAATTGTCTCATCTGCTCTGTACAAATTTAAGAAAAAGGCATATTTTTTATGGAATTCTATGAGAAATGAATAAAATCAAGACATTACTTTCGAATAAAACATATTTTCGAATAAAAATACCAACAAATGGTAATCCGCATAACAGGTCTATAATTTACCCATAAAATCAATGTGTGGAAGTCTTTTTTTAAATATACGTATAGTTTTAAATATATATATATATATATATATATGTTTATGTAAAATCTTACACATAACGGAAAATGTTAATAAATGTAGTTTCATTAATCATTAATGCCGCAACATTTCAAACCATTTGTCGAAAGTACAGCATTAGTGGTGTTTTAACTTCTTGTAGTTCAATAATTAGGTTTCTTCTAAGTTCTAAATGATAGACTTGACTCGAAAACTCTTCCTTGGTTGGAAAGTTCCTTGGAAACATGTTTTTAGATCCAAATTCAAATTACTTGAAATAATTTCTCTACATTCCTCACATAAATAAATTACATTTAAAAATTGGTCAGGTTAGAAATAACGCTAGAGTAATTTGACCTTGAGACCTCTTAATTTTGAACTTCAGTCAAGGGACTTGGACGACACCTGAGTTGGACCCCTTTCTTAATTTTCACACCACACCAAAGGGAAGACTTTGAGCCTCGATAGATTTAGCATGTATCACCTCCGGCTACATGGTGGGTCTTTAGTATCACAAATGTTGGCATGATGAATCCTCTAGCCACGAGTCCTCTACCTTGACTACTAGGCTACCTCGGCCTCCTACAGTTGAAAAAATGAAGGCTCAAACACTTTTATTGCATAACATACACAAACTTTTTTTAAAAAAAATTGCCCTTTTCACTAATACACTCCTCAAAGGTGAAATTACAACACCAAGAAATAATGCACGTATCGTCATGCAAATTTTAGGAACGATAGTGGTGAGATGGATATGTAAATGATTAAATTTGTGCGCACATCTGATCACGTGGTACTAATATACGGGATCTGAGGTTTTTGCGACTTTCGAACTTTTTGCGAACATTTGCGACTTTCCAAGAAGTTGAAAATGCCTATGAGACGTTAGTGAGCTTAATACCACCAGTTAACGACCAGGGAACGTGACCGTATCATCGAAATCTATAAACTGTAACTGAATTTTCTTTTCTTGATTTACTTATTGGCATAGTTAATCTTAATCCATTGTTATTGTACGCATTTGCCATTTAGTACAATATTCAACTATTGCACGAGGAATCTTTTTTGCATATTTTTCTTTTAAATTTGTATAAATGCTGCCCAACAGGCTGGTGCCCGACGTACTCGTCCTATTGCAGGTTTTACCAGGACGCAGGAACTGTAGTTCTAAGACCTTGTTAGGTGTGAGCTCAGTCTCTTATGGTTGAGAAGAAACAAGAGAATTGTAGTAAAAGTATGAAAAAAAAACCAATAAAATTCCTCATTTAACGCGATTTATTGGTTGCGAAGAAACTTTGTATTACAAGGGATCCAGACCACATATAACAATGGAGTATGTTCTGTATCCTTTTTTTTTGTTTTTTCTTAACAAATTAGAATAAAATAATTATTATTGATCAATGCAAAAATTACTAAAAACAGAATAAGCCATCAAAGGAACTAAAGTTTACAAAATAATTATTAAGATATTCAGTTAAATATAAGAACTAAGGCGAACGATAACATGATGGTGAATCGGAAATTTGGTATATTTATTTATTCACTCACTCACTCAACCATTCATTCATACACACACACTGACTCATTCCACCATTTACTCGTTCCTTCATCCACTGATTTATTCTTACTCATCCAATTACTCATTTATATATTTATTCATTTTGACCAGAGATGTTCCAAAAATTCTTTAAAAAAAGGGACTCATAGTTATGACCTTATTGGCATAGAATGAAACAATACCCCCACCCCCTTTGGATAGCTAATATCAAATTTAAAGAGAATTATTCAAAAGAGAAAATTCATATCTTTTGCAAAATCATTTATTAGCACTTACCAATGCTTCTGACTAAGTTTGGAGACAATATTTTTCAAAAATAGACTATCAGAAAAGGTGTGTACTGACGAATCATATAAATAGGCTTAAACTGTCACAAATATTTGAAAATATACATGTCTCATCTCTAAATTCTAAAATAATTGTTTATTGAAATTTTGGCAAAATCCTGAATGTCAAGAAGAACCATCATAATTGAACGAATACAGGACAAGTAATGAATTTTTATTTCATATATATACTTCTAAATCACTTTGAGGTGTCTCAAATTGCAAGGCAACAATGATCTGCAAAAATTTTTTGTAAGCATTCGAAGTTGACGTTAATGATTTTTCGTCATAATTCCTTTATCTCAAAACCAGAGCTTTGTGACACTTTGAAGGGCTTATTGAACATGTATATCAAATGTAATTGAAATTAGATGCATTGTTTTAAGGAACCACATTTTTCGTGCATACATACACTCCTTAAAAGTGAAATAGCAACTACAAGATATTATTCACGTAGAATCATGCAAATTTCAGGATCAAAATTGGGGATGTGGATATGCAAATGATTAAAAAAAAGACAAATGAAATTATTGTAAGCCAATTTATTAAGTATCTAATGTGCCCACCTCGGGCAGATAGATAGGCTTCAATCCGGTGAGGCATTCTATCACTAAGTCCATTTATGGTTGTCTGGGGTATCCATTGCCAAGTCATATCCACTGTCAGCCAAGTCATATCCAGATCACCCACGGTTTGAGGTAGTGGTCCTTGGTTCAGGCTAGGTCCAATGAAGTCCCACAGGTATTCCATGGGATTCAGATCTGGAGAGTTTGCCTGCCAGAGAAGGATATCAAAACCAGTCAGGCTGTTAAGAGTTCGCTAAGCGACATCCAGTCTGGCATTGTCTTGATGGTTTTCTTGTGATGGGTGCGCCCTGCAACAAGGGCAGAATAACAGGCTCCACATCTTGTATGAGGTAGCGGTCCTCTGTCAAACGGCCGTAAATATGCACCAGAGGCGTCCTGTGATGAAACATTATGCCACCCTAAGCCATTACGCCCGATGTAGGACCGGTTTGGCGCTCAGCGAAATGAGTAGGTTTTAATCGTCGCCATACCCGTCGACGGCCGTCATTCCTCTACAAACAGAAACGAGATTCATCAGTGAACAATACCCCATACCATTTGATGTGGTCTAGGTACTTCTTTCATTTTTATCTAGCTTACTAATAAAAAAACCGCCATGTTACAGGGTTGAAGGATATTAAATTTAGTTAAGGTTGCAAATCCTCTCATTGGCATGGTGTGGAATTTCGGATAGGGAGATGCTAGCTCAGATGTTATTCTCCTCTCTTGACCGATGTTTTAAATCGCGAGGTTTGTCCTTAATAGCCCCCATGTTGCTTCTCAGGGCAACGTTAATAAGCAATCATGGGAAATTTAACTATTTAAGTGCCAAACTTGCATTTCGGAAAATGTGCATACATGATTCAGGTGCACATTCCTTGCAATTTGCTTGATTATACAGCCAAATCTTCAAGGGTTGCATTTTATCTATCATGCTTACCCTATTGTAATACTGATAATTAATTAATGCCGAATGTAGCATTTTATAATTCGCTTAAATATGTACCAATCTTCTGCTACTCGAAGTAGAATTAAAAAAAAACTGATCAAAACTTGAAAAAAAAATTCTCAATAGAGTCTATTAAATATAACTGTTTGTGCGTCGTCTTTCATAACGAAAAAGGAACTAATTTTATAAGAAAGGGATGTCAAATGTTATAATATGCACAGTTATGTATATGTTTATATAAAGAAAATCCTAATAATTATGCATAAATATTTATCACATTTCTAAAACAATACATTTATTTTAATGTTGCATGAATCCTTTGGTATTTAAAAACTTCAAAATTTAGAATATAATTTATGGACTCAACATTCTCTAGACTGAACATAATTATAATTTCTAAATATGAATTTCATTAAATTTTTAAAAGGAAGTTTTGATGATTAATTCCTTTGATTAATCATCAAAAATTGAAAATTCCTTTGATTTTCCTACAATTATTATTTTTTCTTAAATGTCTATTTTGAAATAGCATTCACTTGCATAAGAAATAACACTATTTTATGACGTGCAAATTATTAGTGTCATGGATAATGTAGATTTTGAGGAAAGTGTACTAAATTCTTAAAACACCAACTGTTGAGAAAGATGCAAATACTGATTCCTTCTCTATGGAGCAGCACTGTAGTTTGTAATTCAAAAATTCAATATTCAAGCTTTCTATCGATTAAATTAAGTATTTTGAAGTCTCATTTAACCACATTGATAATGAATTGAATATTGTAAGATAACTGTAAATTCAAATAAAATTAAACACTCATCAAAACAAAGATAATTCTACATATTAAGATAGCTGAAACATCTTTAACAAGGAAAACATAGCTTATTCTATGCTTAATTTAAATAATTATCTTATTTTTAAATTAAAAATAATGAAAGTCACACTTTTACATTTAGATATATGTATTTATATATGCACACACACAATAAAAACTACATATATAAGTATAAATAATAACGTGAGCAAATAATAACCAACAAATGTATTTACGTGTACTTAATGTTAGATATATCTCGTATAAAATCCACTGCATTTATAGTAATTAAAATTTCAAAAATATTTTAATTTTTTGATTAAAATTTCCCTTAATTTTTAAGCAAATACTGTGCAATATCTAAATTTTGTGAGTGTTTAGTAAAAATTAAATTACCTATATGAAAAAATATTCTTATTTTATAATAGTATTATGCCTGCAGATTTTAAGAAAAGCGTACCAGAATCCTAAAAGAAACACATTATGAAGAAAATGCAAATAGTGATATATTTTTCTATGGTCAGTTTGCGTGCAAATAAAAATTCAATTTTCTAACATTCTGTTTATCAGCTTGTCATAATAATATAGATCTATGGAGACAGCGAGGATTCTTCCAGTTTGTAACCACAAATAAAAAAAAAAAAAAAAAAAATAGGAAATTTAATAGATTTTAAAGTCCCATTTATCTCAACAGTAAAAACAATTAAACTTTGTTAATAATAAGAAATAGAGTTTTTCATTAAAATGAAAGTTCAAACTAAAATTTAATCTTATCTTCAATCAAAACGGATGAGTCGGGCCATTCTCTTTTCGAATATTATTTTTTATTTGAAACGAGTTCAAATACTTTCCATTCAAATTATTTATATTCCCAAGATCATACACTTTCTGCATTTGCAGAAGATTTAGATCAAAATCCAACAAAACTCTAAAGTTAACCGTAAAATAAACAAACTTAACAAAAATAACATTGCACACCCCAGTATCATCTTATTTCCAATATTTAGAGTCAATTTAAGAAAACTTCTCAAATATATCCAAGAACATTATGTTCTCCATTCACTTGGGACCTTAGAACTTAGGTTCCTCTGGCATCTTTTACGTGTTGAGGAAGAAACGTAAGCCGTGTGAATTCGATCTGCATTTCGCATTAGTGTCAGTCAGAAATAGGCGGCTTAGTTCACCAATCCGACGTTATTATTCAAATGAATGCGAGAAGTCGGTGAGCAAAAGGCTTTGGTGGGACACTTAAGTCTCTGAGGAGGTCGTGTACCGAGTAAATTGTGAATGCGAACGCTTGCTACTATTCATTTAGAAAAGAGTTGTTCATTACGCATAAAACAAGGGATTCGAATTTTGTGGAGGTATTTTTTCGATAAAGAAAAGAAATTACACAAGTGACGGTAGTTTATTTTAATTTTTTCAGGAAACATTCTTCATTCCAAATAAAAAGTTTAACCAGGACACGCAAGTAAAATTTAATTTTTTACCTTGAACGTGATCTGAATATTGGTGCACAATTTATCATATTATTTGATTTAGAATATAGTTCAAACAAAGTTTTTTTTATATGATAGACATTTGGTATGCCAGCAGAAAATAGTTAATCATTTTGCATAAAACAGTAGATTAGAGTTTTGTGTATGAATTTTATAATAGAGAAAAGAAATTTATGTTATATATAGTAAAACAAGTGCATAATATTTATATAAACTACTAGTTATTGAATACATTTTAGTATTACATAAGAATTTTAGCATTACCTTTTAGTATTTCATGAGTTTTTATTTGTTTTATTCACATTAATCTGATTATTAACTGAAAATTAATCTATGCCTGGTAAAAACAAATGTTTGATATGTCTAATTTGGACAATATATCTGTATTTATAGATAAATGATTTTTCAAATTATTTAGACTAGAATTTACAGTAAATCAAATTTGCTAACATAACATAAATAATAATGTAAAACATATATTTTTGCAATATTTAGAGTATTATCAAATACGAAAATAAAATATGCTATGATTTCTAACTTTAATTAAATACTTTTCTTATAAAATTATATACTTCTTTCTTATTGAAAAAATGAATTCATTTTAAATAACGCCCTATTTGAAAAAAACCACGTGCTTGATTTTTTTTCCTTTCGAGAAATTATTTTGTATCATAAAAAAATGGTAAAGGATCATAAATGTATGAAATTTTTACAAATTGCTAATATTTAACATTTTTATGTTCCAAACGTGAAATAATGAAATTAATATGTATGAGAAAACATTTTGCTTATATCATTCTAATAATTAAGAAATTTACATTTTTAATTAATGTATGGGATATCTAAATTTGCCATATATGATATACATTCATCTCTCTCTCTATTTATATATATATATATATATGATCTAACATCATTTTGTAGAAATAATATTATACTTTATTCATATGCCAAGCGTGATGCCATATCCCAATATATTTTAGAAAATTTAAAATTGCCTCTTTGCCTCTCTAAGTGTCTAATCCACCTAAGGATTAGACATTAAAATTTTATTTTTCAAAAGTTTCCATTTCACGTTATTCATCTTAAGTTTCGATGCATATTTTGGATTCTTTTCCAATTAATTTAACATTTCTTTCTGTTTATTAATATATTCTATTTTATCAACTATATATATAAAATTAATTTTCTAATATTCAAAATTGATAAAAAAAAACTGAAATATAAAAATAGAAAACGTAATCTGTTTAAAATTATTTAATGTTGAAAATATTTATAACTTTTTTGGAATCATTCAGAATTAAATAATTTAAATAATAATATATCACCAAAAACATTATTAGAATTGAAACAATCAAATATTCATTTAATTTTGCGTTATTTGAGGTATTCATAATTTCTCAAATATATGAAAAATACATCTTTTCATTTCCACTTGTTTTATATCAAAATAATTATTCTAATGCGACAATTTAGCGAATTTGATCATAATTTCCATTTCAATAGGTTTTTCTATTATGATTTCTTAGCGTATAAAAAAAAGTTTTATACGACTATTTATATAGTAGTATCACTAAATTTTTGCTAATACTACAATTCTTGGTTTATTTATCCCTTTGCTTATAACCATGGACTCCGACAACAGCTTGTTTAGGAAGTAAGACTGAAATATTAAAAACCTCATTCTACGAAAATTGACAGAAGATAAGTACAAATGCATCAGTATTAACATTTTATGTTTATTCAAATAAATAATGTTCTTCTGCTAAATGGACATCTAATAATCATCTAAACAGACATCTAAATTAAAATATTTTATTAAAATAATGCTTTAATTTTCTTATATTAATTTTCCTACATAAAAAAAGAAAACTACTCGTAAGATAATTATATTTTCTGTAGTTTTTATTGGTTAAAAATAACTAAAAAGTTTGTTTGGATTAAATTTTATAAAGAATTTTTGTAGATATAACACTAATAAAATGTCATTGCCTTAAATTATTTTTAGTAATTCCCATCTGAATTAAACCGTTTATTTCTTATAATGTCATCTTATGAAATCTGTGAAGCACAGAGAAATTCTTATTAACAATCATGTGTTTAATAAGTATCCTTACATTCACGGATGCATTTCTGATGATATATCAATATTATTTCTTATTTTACTACCTGAGAGTTAAACCATCATTATATTTTATTTATTTTTAGTTAAAGGGTACAAAAGAGAGGGAAGGTAGAAAAAATACCTATCCCTCACTCTATTTTATAAATTTTTTTCTCTTAAGCGATTCCAATGATATAACTAACTGTAGATAACTTAACATTTCGTCTAGAAGACTATTAACCATCATATTACCTTTATAACTAAGAAACTAAATTATACTAAGCTAATGAGTACAGCAATACATTTGACACTTTTCGTAATCTGCTGTACAATGTAGTAACTTTCAAATGTTCCATAGACGATATTCTGAACATTGAAAGTCTTGCGGGGGTAAAAGACACGACTAAACGTATGGCAAACAAATGAAAAATTTGTACTTTCTGTCCACCTACGAAACGCAGGATGACAAAGTACCTATTCAACTACAGCAACAAAGCTATTTGTATAGAATACAATTTAATGCCTCCCAAAAGTACAAATGCTAATTAGTTTTAGCGTTTTTACCACTTTTTTTTTTATATTTTTTAATTGAAATAATCTTAAACTTCTTTCTCATGCTACACTAATTTGTTTGAAACAAATAAAGGAAAGATAAAAGTATGCCTGTAGTTTTTCAGAATGACTTATTACACTAATTTTAGTTTATTTATCAAGAAATAAAATTTTGCTCCTAAAATTTTACATATTTATTAGTTATATTTGTTCGAAACATGCATATTAGAACTATAGTCCTAGGATCTTATTCACTTAATTTTGATTTGTCGAATACCAAGCGTTACTCAGGTACATTCTTGAACAATATTTATATAAAGCGGGATTTTCGTAAAAGGAATTAATAGCTTCTGTAATCTAAAGTACTCCAGATCTTAACTCAATCCGCAAATTATTTTCAATGAATATATTTTAACAAGTTATCCAAGGCATTTCCTTTTAATTAACCTCAGGTGCTACTTTTCCATGATACCGGAATTGAGAACCTCGCCTTGTCCTAGACCTTTGTATAAGGTGATCAGATTATAACATTCGAAAAATGGGACATCATTGACGGGGTTTTTAATTTTACTTATTTAAAAATTTGGTACTTAAAAAATATCTAACTTTGGTATCTAAATAAATTACTTACCTAAATTATCTGAATAGCTGATTTGTTGACATCACTTGTTTAACTAGCACTAGCACGCAGTACGATGTGTATCGTACGAGATACAGTTACAAAACCCAATATGCAATAATTACTTCGTGGAAGACCAATAAACTCCTTACACCCTGACCCTTCTTCTCTCTAAAATTCCCCTCCGTTTCCAATTTTATAAAAGATGTAATTCCTTTGCAACAATGTTCCAAATGATGCTAGATCGCTAGAGGAACATGTCGCCATAAGAATAAAATCTGTGGAAGTGTACAAAGCGGAACATTCTCTCTTCAATTCACAGCTACAAAATATTTTCATCGCTGCCAATGTCGAAAAATGCCACAGTTCTCAACAATTAATTTTATTATTAAAGTTCAGTAATCATATCTCAACAATTATTTTTATTATTAAATTTCAACAAAATAAAATTTAAAAACTAATATAAAGCTCATATCCTCGTTAAATACCTACACGGAAGCCAAAAACCACTTAATCCCTTCCCATTCTCTCGCCGTTCCCTAGCTTGTCGTGCATTCTTTCTAAAAATTGGGACTTCCTAAAGACCCCACGGGACGGAGGATAAATTGTTAAAAATCCATACTGTCCCGCTAAAAGCAGGACGTCAGGTCACCTTACCTATGCAACATTTTTTGTGTACGATAAGTAGTGAATAACAGAATATCAGAAAAAGTGATTGTAGGTATGATACATAGATTAAAGGAAATTGAAAAATTGGAAGGATTGATATGATCACTCAGTGAGTGCGAGCAAGTGGGAAGAGATATACTAAGAATGATTTCTTGACTCGGATCCAGTAATTATAAATATATGGGATTTGGATCCTGGTTTTCTGCTATTAAGATTGGTAGAAGTTAAGCGGTATTTTTACAAGAATTTAGTCTCAACTGATCTTCAAGGACTTTCCTGTGATGATACTTCATTTGATTTTTGATACTTATGGATGAATCGTGACTTATGTAAATTAGATTAGAAATAATAAAGTTTAGTGAGTACGATTGTTGAAATGACATAGAAACTATGGTGAACTAAATAGTAGTAGTAGAAGTTGTTATAATAGAGAGGTAAAAAAGGAGGAAGGTTGATTTAAACTAGCCGAGACAAAATGACATTCTCTAAAAGCTGGTACTGAAGAAGAAATCGATTCGGACTCTTAATTCACCTTAAGAAATATTCAAATATGTCAAACTATTAGATTATCTTTAGGTTCGAACTAATGTAGTGACCAGTTTCATATGCATAATAATTCAGATACTAATTATTGAATATTCGAAAACCTGAATAAAATCAATTTGATAAACTTCATTGTTTCACTATTTATATAGAAAATGGACATATTTCGACAGTATTGGGCAAACCAGTTCATAGAACCAACCGAGATGTTATTGAAGTTTCAGTTATAATAATTAGTCAGGGGCGTGGTTTGAGTATCATTCTATATTTGTATATTATTTTGATTTTTCCTTTCTAATACAGAACTCAATTAGCTCAATATTTCTTCATTGGTTATTTATTGCGTCTCGAAAGCTCTTATGTTAATAAAAAAAGACAGGAATACAGCATTTCTAAAATTTGTGTAACCAATATTCAAGTTACTGTATTTTTTATTTCTATTTCTAGTGATAATTTATAAAAAAAGAGTTTTTTTTTTTTTTCATTTATAGATAACGTTCAAATAAATTATTGAGCGAATGCAAACATATAACATTAATAGTACATCAGTGACTTCAAAACATCTAGTTAACAAAGTTGTACTATGGCTCGCCTCATTTAATTAACTTTCCTTACAAAAATTAAGTCACGTGAATGCGAAAATTTGTAACGTGTTCTCACGTGAATGCGAAAATTTGTAACGTGTTCTCACGTGCATTTACCTTTATCTAATCTATGAGACCAACCTTTTTTATGATGTTTGAATTGAGAACCTTGCTTTGTGAAAGAATCGTGGATTATGTAAATTAGCATTACCATATAAGAAGCGTAGTGAATAGGAAATCACAAGCTATAGATTATTATTAATAGTTAACGATTATTAATAACTCGTGATTTTCTATCGTTATCTTTTTGTCTAAATATTATTATTGCATTCTATTTATATGTTTCCTTCTAAAGATTATTATTAAATTATATTTCGTTAGAAAATTTTAGGATATCTATTAATTATTTGAATTGATTAGCATACTATATGGGAATCAACAGGAAGTGATATGATCGAATAAAGATATATACCGGATTCGGATCCAGGGAAGTTAGTTCGGATTAAACCAGTTTACTATTTGCTGTTATTAAGGCTACACGGTACCCTTTTTCAAAAATTTTTTTTGGAGACAGTAATATTAAAAGTAACTTATGTATTGCTTTCATACTATATTATTAAAATGATTCTGAAAATAAAAAGACAATTTATCAAGCCCTTATTTTAAAATTTAAAAAAGTTTAAAATTTTTGAAGTTTATTTAAACTCTTATAAAATACACAATTTTTGAAATTTTTTAATTATTTTGAGTGATTTATATTTCATATATTATTGCAAATAAAAGTTAGTATGGATTTTATAATCTGTTTCCTTGTTGATTTTTAATAATTATTTTTCTACCTAAACCTGGAAAAAACACGAAATTTTTTAAAATATTAACTTTCATATTTTTTTAAAAAAATAACTAGGGATCCCACACCTAAATCCATACTAACTTTTATAGAACATATATATCTAAGTATCTATAAAAAATTTCAAGACTCTATCTTGAACAGAAAAAAAGCCTTAGGGATTAAAAAACACTTGCATCTTCAAAAATAAAAGTCTGAGAAAAATGCATTTAAAGTTTTTAAAGGCATAAAACAAAAACTAATAATACTTGCAAAGCTCTAAATTTTTAATATATTATTTAACTACTTATATAATATATGAAAACACTACTTTAATTAAATATGATGGCAAATATTTTTATTTATTCAAAATATGTTTTTGCAAAATGTCGATATAGCATTTGTTACGATGACAGATTATTCAGCTTAAAGTTAACATAATAATTCCACAAAAGTTTTAAAACACAATACACTTATAAAAAATAATAATGATATAAATAAAAGTTTAAAAAAAGTTAAAAACAACCAGGATTGTACGTAGCACCTAATGTTTTCTGAATTTTAAGTCGACGCAATTTAGCAAGTTTTATTTTTTTCTGCGCAACTTCAAAATTTGCAGATTTTCTTTTCTTTCTAAAATAGATTCTCCTACAATCAGTAAAGTACACTAAATGTTCTGATGACAAACTTGTCACAAATTCAATTAGCATCCTGAAATGTTTTTAGAGCTTTTAATGTTCCAACAATAAATTCAGGTATTTCACTCGACATGGCAATCAACACACGACTCCTAGAAGCTGTATTTTCTTTGGAATACTTGTTCCATATCATCGAATGTAATGCTTCATTAGAATTTTGTGTCAAACCTCTGACACACGTGCTTAATAATTCAGTTGATGCTAATCGCTGATAAATCTGCAAGATTGTGGGCAAATATTATTTGCTGATTGGTATTTTTACCCAATTTTTGTGAATACCTGACTTCTTTCCACGTGCTAATGATGACTGGTAAAAACACCAAGAGTCAAAGAGCAAGATTGTGTCCCGGAATCCAATACTCTCAGATCTTTCCCATAATTTCACAGCTGCATTTACTTCCATTGCACCTTATGATCCGACATATGTTGTACTTCAAACATTTTGATGTCTTCTAATGAAATACGAAATTCAGCAC
This sequence comes from Nephila pilipes, assembly GCA_019974015.1. NCBI lineage: Eukaryota > Metazoa > Arthropoda > Arachnida > Araneae > Nephilidae > Nephila > Nephila pilipes. Next base: position 180,860 of record BMAW01007827.1, on the reverse strand, counting down.
TGTCTCTCTCCAAGCTCAAATTTAGTCTGTTCACATTCTCCACACCGCTTTGACATTACTTCGTAGTCTATCAAAAAGCCAGTCAGCAAGTTTATAACATATCCTATTCCGATATTTGACGTTGAAGTATGTCCTCCTATCAACAAGCTTCCATCATATGACACTCCAATATCGACAATATCTTTATTCCTTGAGCCATACGCCTCAATGACATCTTTACGAATATCAAGCAACGACTGATTTGACCCAACGAGATGTCCAATCAGAACTTTTGGCTTATGTCTTTTAAAAGTTTTACTAGACATTATATTTCAATTCATATGCATGCAGAATTTTTCCAACGCCGAGTAGCCAAGTCACAAACTTAACATACCTTGCACTAATCTCATATTTACATCAAATGGAACATTAAAAAATTGATGCTTGCTAACATTTGATATTTGATGTAATATAGTATCAACCAATTGTTATGAACATGTTTCACTTTAGGTTTGGTCACAATTAACACATACAACATTCATTTTATATGCAAATCCCATTCTGAGACCATAGCAAAGTTTTAAAGATGCACTATGACAAATATTGCTTACATTATCTGTAAACAAACATTCAGTATCCACTATAATGTAATTTGAAACATACTTTTATCAAACATCTTTTTTTTTATGTATTCAAAACATTTGTAATCTGAAGTTTTGAGGCAGGTTTTTAGAACTGTCATTTTCAACAGTACTTCATCTGTTAGAAATGTTGCTTCTCTTCTCAAGCTGCGAAAGTTTTGTTCGTGGCATTTTCTCAACAGAAAAAACTTAACTAAACAATTTAAAAAAGGTTTTAAGTTATATAAATTATATGCAGAATAAATATTAGTCTTGAGAAAGACCTTTTTTTGTGAATTTTAGCTCAGTAACTATAAGCACATCAAAAACTCAAAATATAAACAAACATAAACGATTTTAGTCTCGTGAAAGTTGAAGTTAATATCCACTACTCTGCAAGTATCGATTTTATTTAAGAAATATTAGTAATTAATTAAATTTTAGAATGGAAAAATGCTTTAAAAGAAACCGAAACTAACCACGCCCCCCTCAGCTGTCAAAAATAGTGACTGACTATACTCAGAAAACTTCAAATATCTTAAAAACTAATTGGTTATTCGATCTAAAATTTGGGGCCAAGATTCCCAAATGTATGAGCTACAGGAAAATGCAAAAAAAAAAATTCGATAAATTTGTCATTTTTAGGGTACTGTGTAGCCTAAAAATAAAGAGAATTTAATATGATAACATTTGGTTCAAGATGAGATAAGGATAATACTGCACATCTGTAAATTATTTTGATTCTGATTACTCTCAACTTGAATGAAATTGATTAATTAAAAATTTCCTTGACTAATTATTTATTGCATCTTTGGATATAAATATTTATAGCGGTGTCAGATTGATACAAGTTCAATGTAACAATTCTATATCGTTTGCCATTCTAAATTGACATGTTCATTATGCACTTATTTTTCATTTGGTGTTCTAAGGTTTTAAAAAACGCATGCTATTATAAAAAATGTTTGCTTAAATTTTATTTTATTTCAGATTGATATCCCTTATCCACTGCTTATACAGTATTGCCACAAGGCATTCGTCTTACATCGTCTCTTTATTTGTGTATCTTCACTTTCTAAGCTAATGGGCATAAGACGGAGCTAAGTATTTTACAACATGATTGGTTGTCTTGCATTTACTAAACACATTTCTCAGAATTTTGAATTTCACGAATCAGGAATTCATTTATTTGACTGTTCCATTTTCAAACGTCTCAGTAGGAAACAATTTAGAATAAATTCAATTCGTGTTATCTTTCTCAGTTCCACGTACTACCACTTCAGAAAGAGAGTTATTTTTTCCCTCAGACCGCAAAAGATTTCCCTCTAGGCTTAGAGCGTTCAGAGGGTGAAAAGTAATAAGAAAATCCCAAACATGACTGGAAACTTCCATACAACAACAAAAATTCATTTTCTCGTAATACAAAGTTTCGAACTTAGACAAAAACATTCAGCCATAATGTGTGTGATTCAAAAAGGTTTGAAATCAAAAAAAGAAGAAAACAGAGTGGTTTTGTTGAAGTTATCAGATAAAAATATTCACCAAATGTTGGTACGAGAGAGAAAGTAAAAACTGGTTTGGTAAATTGTGTTATTTAGAGTTATTTGCTAAATTTCTAGAATTCCTTCATCATCCAAAATTTAACATTATCAATCTTGTAAGTACCAACGATAACTAAGACTTGAAGCAATCACTAATTAACTGTCAAAAGATTATAAAATCAATCAATGGAGGTAACCAAATATTTTATTAAGGAATATAAATATTCAATATCTAATTTATTATAAATGTAGATTAAGCTCCTACAAATGAGTGAATCTAAATATTAATATTATAAAAAGTATTTACTGAACTGTTGCAATAGGATCGGTTCTGAGCCTTGCAAGAAGTGTGTGGTTCCCTTACCGTATTCAGATCCACTATATTTTTTTAATCCAACTAATGTCTTTCTTATTATTAGCACAAGCTTAGATCACTTCTCTTGTTACAAATTCTTATTATTAAATTATACTTAGTTTTATAAATTCCATCTTATTCATAATATTCTCTACGTTTCGATACTTCTATTTTATTTAAAAACATCACGGCTCATTTACAAAAAGTGTCTCTCAGATCAATTAAAATAAGGAATTCCAAAGCATTAGTTGAAAAAGGAAATGCGAGAGAACTAACAATAATCCTAATAACTTCAGAAGATGACCCTATAAATTTTCCTGAAAGGTGGTTTCGAATTCCATTAAAATGCTATTTCCAGTCAAATGGCGGATTATTTATTTATTTAATCATGAAATCCTATGTTAAAGTTTCATATCTTAACTTTCTGATTAAAATTTTATTTATGTTTTGTTTTCAATTTAAATTACAAATATTTAATGCTTTTTCTAAACTTCTTCAAATATTCTTTTAGACTTTTTTTTTTCTCAAAATCAAAATTGTAACACTTTGCTTTAACATAAAACATGTTGGAAGTAAACGCAGTGAGAACTATGGCACAGTTACGAATAGATGGTTTATTTAAAGAAAGACATATTTTAAATAGAGAGTGGCAGGGTGAGTTTTATACTTGGAGATTCAACAGAATCAGGTATCATAGTGACGCCTTAGTTCTTAGAAGAGAACATCGCATTCCATCGCGCGTATGCAAAACCAGAGCTTACATGGCGCGGCGCATTCTATTTTACTTTGGGGGAAGAGAAAGAATTCTCCCTCTCAATGTTTACTTCAAATAAAAACACAATTCAGCAATTTTCTAATGAATATTATAATACCGTAAAATATAATGCAAGCACTTATAAATATATACAGGTACATATTAATCCAATTAATTTGCTACATACCTTATGCTTTAAACATTTTGTTAACATATCAGCAGGTATTTCATTAGATGGTAAATGTGTTAAATCGAACAATTTATTTTCATATACTTCTCGCACAAAGTGAGGACGAATGTCAATATGTTTTGAGTGCGAATGATAATAGGGTTTTTAATAAGTTTTAGAGACGATTGATTGTCAATAAACACCACAGTTTTCAATGTGTCAGTCTCCTGTAGTGAAAGTTCATTGAGAATTCTTTGTAAATAAAAAGTCTCTTTTGTAGCTACTGAGAGAGCCATATATTCCGCCTCTGTGGTTTATAATGCAACAGTTCGCTGCTTTCTTGATTCCCAAGAAATAGTTCCTTCAGCATACTTGAAGACATATCCTGTACAAGTTTTCCTGTCGTTGATATCTGAAGTCCAGTCAGAATCGACAAATCCTATTAATGGTTTTGCAGATTATTTGTAAATTAATCCTTAATTTTTACTTCCTTTTCAGTATCTCAGGATTCTTTTTGCTGCTATCCATTGTGTTTTTCCTGGTATGTTGTTAAACTGGCCGAGAAAATTGACAGCGTATGTAACGTCTGGGTTAGTGGCGACAGACAGATACATTAGAGATCCAATTAAAGATCGGAATGGTAAGTTTTGAATTTCCGATGTTTCTTCATAATTCTGTAAAGGCAGCCCTTTGGTTAATTTAATGCTTGTATCCATGAGAGTTGCAACAGTTTTTGCATCTTACATTTTGTACTTGTGCAAGATATCATCAATGTACTTAAATTGGAATATTGTTAAACTGTTTTTGACTTGTTTGAATTCAATTCCTAAGCATTAATGCAACAGTACTAGATCTTTCATTTTGAAAGCTTTTGTTAACTCACCACAAATGTTTCATAAACGTTTTTGCTGCTAGTACACACCATTAAATAATCAATATATACAGTGAGGATTGCTTCAGCAGAAATGATTTCATGTGATAAACACATTTATTAGCAATTAACGATTTAAACTCAAGAGATTTAAGTTTAGTGTCCAGTTTGTTGTACCACTGTCTCCCTGATTGTTTGAGACTATAAAGAGAACAGTTTATAAACAAACTTGATCTTTATCAGGAGAAACAAAAACTTCTCGTTGCTCTATAATGATTTCTTCATTCAGATCTCCATTTATGTATGCCATCACTAAGTCTAATTGATATTCATTGAGGTTGTTTTCAATTGCGTAAGCATTAACAGTTCGCATTGAATTTAATCTTGCCCCTGGAGAAAAATTCTCGTTAAAATCTGTTCCAGGTTTTTTAGAACATCCTTTAGCAACAATTCTTGCTTTAAATTTTTCAACAGTTCCATATTCTTTGAATTTTGTTTTTAGAACCCATTTTGATCCTATATCTTTTTTATGTTTAGGTCTTGGAACTAATGTCCATGCATTTTCTTTAATTAATGCATCATGTTCATCTTTCATGGCATTTCTCTAAGCTATTTTATTCGGTCCAGCGAGGGCCTCTTAAACGCTCGGGCTTGTTTCAAAACTATCCGTAATAATGGAAACTTGTCCATATTCCTTTCTTGGACGACCTCTTTTGCTTGTTCTTAAAATCCTAGGCCTTCCTGGAGCGGGTGATTAACGCATCTACAAGGTGGAATGACGTCACAATTATCCGTAACTTCGGTTTCTGTTTGAGAATCCGATGATGTTGCTTCTCTTTTCGATTCATCCTCAAGGTCAGATGACGAAACATCACTGAGAGTAGAAATTTGTTTTTCTTCAGGCAGGGTTAATACATTCCATTTCTGATGCTGACAGATGGTTTTCGAATTCATCAATAAACCTCAGACATCTCGGCTTGCTATAATTTTTCTGGTTCTCTTATCAAACAGCAGATATGCTTTCGATTCTGTTGAACATCCGTTCGATCTCGGCTCAAATTTGCCTTTCAATCGTTTATTCAACACATATGCTTTTTGTCCGAACACTTTAAAGTATGACACACTTGGCTTTGTGCCAAAAAATAGTTGGTATGGAGTTGAATTCTCGATACTCTTGCTAGGCGAGTGATTACGAATGTAAATAGCACAATTTACTGCTTCGGCTCAGAAGTTAGAAATTAATCCAGATTGGAATACGAGACATTTGGCCATTTCAACTACAGTGCGATTTCCTCTTTCTGCTACTCCGTTTTGTTGAGGGGTCATAACAGCATATTTTTCTCTTCGGACGCCTTGTTCTATAAGCAAAGTTTCGAATTCTGATCCACAATATTCTAATCCATTATCGGTTCGAAGTGTTTTAATTTTCTTCCCTGTTTGGATTTCAACTAAAGCTTTATAGTTTATGAAGGCCTTTTTCACTTCATCTTTAGTTTTCAAGGAATTTATTACTAAATATCTTGATTTATCAGCAATGAAAGTAACAAAAAAATACGAACCTGCTATTAAAGGTACTAGCATAGGTTCACAGACGTCAGAATGTACAAGCTCGAAAAGATTTTGACTTTTGAGCGGCAGTGTAAGTTTCACGCTTGGAGATTCAATGCATCAGGAATCATAGCGACGTATTAGTTCTTAAGAGAGAACTTCGTCATCCATTGCGCGCAGCTAGAGCTAACATGGCACAACGCATTCTATTTTACGTTGGGGGAAGGGAAAGCAAATGTGCATTGATTTCCAACAAAACATTATATTGCGCAACAATAAGCGGATAATGATATGAAACATTAAATAAAACTCTATAAGGATAAATCAGAATTTCTTATTATAATTTAGTTAGATTATTTTACGTATTGCATTTTTTTGTTGATACGTTATAAACTGCTATAAGTATTAAGATTTTCTAAGTTCAAATATCAACTTCATTCAGTTTTTAAATAGTAGGTTCTTAGATGAAAATTATTAAATTCTCGATTTAAATTTAAAGTATCAAATAACAAAATTAACATAATTGAGGTAGCTCAATTTAAATGGGAGTTTTTATGATTTCCTTAAGTAATATTATTAATTTTTAAGTACATTTTGAGATAAAAAAATTTAAAATTTAGAGTTATATTGGCGAAAAGGAATAAAAATGGACATACTTTTATTTCTCCTTCTGTTGATACCGCGACATGTCAGATAACGAGTACATATGAAATAAGATCAATCGTGTCTACCTAGTGTTCCCGTCTGAAAATGCTGCTTTTTGAAATATCTACATGTTTTCAAAAAAATAAAAAAAAATTGCTTATAAGTCAACCTAATACAGTGGCTGTGGTAGCCTAGTGGTCATGGTTTCGGATTCGGGGCCGGTGGTATTCGTTCAATCGCGGGTTCGAGCCTTGGAAGCTTTTGACCCGTCATGTCATCAGGACTGATGCACGTTAAATGTGTCGGGGTCCAAAGTCCTCCCATGGCATGGTGTGGAAGTTAGGAGAGAGGGTGCCAGCTCAGGCATAGTCCTCGTCAATTGACCGAGGTTTAAAATTACGAGGTCCGTCGCTAATAGCCATCGTGTTGCTTCTAGTGCGACGTTAGTAAAAACTAAATTTAAAAAAGCAACCCTTTACACCCGCTACGTAGCTCCTACTTTGCTTTATATTCAAGACAAGAGACACTATGTTTTACGAGGTTATTCTATTAAGATTTGCAACTTTCGATAAGTCAATAAGCTGCTCTTGTTTCTGTTGGTGCCAAATTTATCGTGATTATTCTTGTAGGAGGAAACCGGGTGCCTGTAAAAGGGATGACAAATCCAGAGAGATTATTCTTTACATATCCCCAAAATTGGCGCCTCCAGATTTATAAGAAATTATATTCATTTCTGTTATCCAGTGGATAACTGACATCAGCTAAAATAAGGAAAAGAAGAAAATTAACCGATACATAGACTATTTATATATATTTATTTGTGTGTAGAAATTTTTATATCATCTCAATACAAGTTCAAATTAAAAATGGTTGCCAACTCTATAAAACTGTTAGCTAAAAAAGCGAAAACACCACTAGGATAAAGCAAAACCTAATGAAAAAGAGAATAGATATGGGGACAAAGAAGAACCTAAAGGGGGGAATGTACAAAAAGAGATTGCAGAGGACTCATCATTTGGGGAAGAGATAGAAGACCGGTTGCCTTCGACCGATGATGAAGAAAGTGGTGAAATATGCATGTTATGCTATTAACTCATAAATTATAAGATATCAACTTATATCTGCCTAAAATGCCAATTAGTGATAGAGAATGATAAATGATATCAAACTTGTGACAATTTTCAATAGTCTTCGTGGGAAACGATTACTGATACGTCTTTATTTGTAAGTAAGAAAAAAGTAAATTTGTTCATGGGAAATAAAAAAAAGTTTGGGAACGAAGGTTTAATGTACCAATACCTTTTTTTATTAGAGCTGATCTTCCTTAAAAGACATTTAAATCATTTTGTTGAAAACTGTTTTCAATTTTTTTTTTAAATATTAATCGAAACTTTCATTTTGTTCTTGCTAGTACTGCCCTTGGGATTGGGGATTGTTGATTCTCAAAGCGCCTTAAATTAGCCTTGCACCAAAAAACATCCCTTTAAATATCATCAGTGTTCACGGATGAACAGTACTTCCTCTTCCAACTGGTTTGGTTGGTTAGTTTTATTATATCGCTCTAGAAACACAACACTAGGGCTATTGGTGATGGACCTCGTAATTTTGAACCTCGGTCAAGTGACGAGGATGACACTTGAGCTAGCTTGCCAATAGGAAGAGACTTTGAGCCCCAACAGATTTAACGTGAATCAGATCCGGCTACATGGTGGGTCTTAAGTGGCATCAAGACTCGTCTAAAACTGCCATTAGCGAATGCAGAATCATAACCTCTAGACTACCGCTCTACCTCCCCAAATAGAAACAACTCATCTATTATACATTTAAGTTGTACTATAAGTATTTATTTTTCTTCAATTATTTTTAAAATTTGTCTATAAGGATATTCGGATACATGAATGTAATATGTATAAAAATCCAGATGATGTAATATTATGGTTAAACATTCAAAGTGCTATGCATGATAAGAATTTCAAGTTAACCTCCCCAGTCCCTGCATCGTTTGTAGGAGACGCTAAACAACACTTTAAAAATGTTGCCAAATTAAATAAAAGGCGTGATTATTAATCAGAGAAAATTAGTTGATTGTCTTTTTAAGAGGTAGTAGTACTGAAAAAAAATGATTTTTAGTGATAGATTTTTATTCGTTGTTTATTTAGAGTAAAATCTAAAGGGTTTTTTTTTCGAAGGAAAGAAAAATACAGGCAAGTGCATCGCTAAGTGTTCAAATTTTTTATTTGTATAGTAGAAAAATTCTTAAACTTGCCGCTGAGATCCTTGAACATATTGGTTAACATAATGTTATTTGTTTCTCACTAAAATCTTTCTACTTATAATTTAGAGAGCTGTTATTTCAATGTTGTAGATAGGAGACATTGGATCAATGACTATCGAAATCACTTGATTTGAAACTATAATTATAGCATATATTTCGGTTCAGAAAGATAGTTTTAAATTGTTAACTGAATTCGCTAATTGTAGATATTTAAGGGATACAAAATAGAATCTATATCTGTCTTAAACTGAAATGAAATAGTTCTTAGTCATCACAATAATTATGCCTAACTTAAAAATTCCCAGAATTCGAATATACTGGACAGAAAAATCTAGAGTTCTCTCAATAACCAACAACATGTCTGAAAACCGCGACATTTTAATAATAAACAACTTAAAATTGAAAAGAGACGAAGAGAGAGAGAAAACGCAAATGATAAAGTTTGGAAGGCAGAACACCATCTACAAACAGTTCTAACAGGAATATTTTGTGATTCAAATATTAAACATGCAAGAATTACTCATTAAATTAAGATTAATGAAAGATTTTGAATTAACATGGTGATAATATATTTTATCCCAATATCTCCCCCATGAATCATTGATTTTCTCCAAAATAAGAATTAAGTTATTTTTTAAACATTTTTTCCGGTACTCTTCCATGAATATAGAATAAATTTACACAAATAAAAAAAAGTTGTGATTTAAAGCTGGTCTTGAGCCTGAGTAATATCAGTATATAAAGAAGATTAGTAATTCATTTACAAATAATATACAACGTATAGTTAAATTCTTACTTGTTGATTCTGTTAAGAAGTTTGAACTAAATTTATTTTAAAACAATAACAGGGATTTGCTGAGAATAAGTGTTTCATTGAATTGATTTAAAAGTTTTTGATTAATAAGAATCCAAATTTAAAATTATTGGAATATTAAAATAATATAAATTTGCCTTTTCTTTATTTTTACTTTAGTGTTAAATAATAGAGAGCGCATTACTGATTTCTTAGACAAAATATTTATGAGAATTTTACAAATATAACTCCGTAAAATTGAAATTTAAAACTATACACATACATGTCTTGCCTTTGAAAAAAATTATCTTCATTTACGCTTTTCTGAAATTAAGGGTTCTTAGGTTATTCGGGTTCACTTTCCTGAAAATATGATTTAACCGTAGTGCAGAAAATATTCACATTTCAAAATGAAATTTTTTGACATCATGAACTTAGTTTTATTTTCTAATAAACGTTTATAAATTTTTGATTTTGCACTCTATTTGCTTAAATTTCAATGTAAATATGAGTCAAATTTATTTAATATTTTAAATGTCTTTAAAAATTTGAATTTTGATTTTATAGTTATTTTTGGTATGTATAGTGTTATATTTATATGCAAATTTTTAAAGTTATAAATTCAGAGGGATTCCTGAAAGATGTACGTAAATGTAAGTATATGACTTACATTTACGTACAACTATTGTTTATTAATTACTTATCCACGTTGTTTATTAACTACTTATTCGCAATATGGTTTATATATATAATTGTAATTTTCTTTATATATGGCGATACACAGGTGTACATATATTTCAATGGTAAAATATAACTTCTATTGATTTTAATTTGAAAAGGTGTGGGTAACTTAGGCTTGGCATAAGATAATTTCGTTTTTCCTAGTGAAAGAAATTTCTTAGTCATCTTAAATCTCGTACAATTGTTGCTTTATATTAAAATATCCTTTATATATATGTATATAAAGCTTATAACACTTAGATTGGAAAGGTGAAAAATATTTTTGTAAACTATTTTTTGATTAATAAAAAGTATTGTTTTCTTTATTAGGTATGCTTACAGAAAAATGTACAAGAAACATTTAAGCGAAACTCATTTCCGTAAAGTTCATATGTTGATTAAATTATTAGTCTAGACCAGGGGTCTCCAAACTACGGCCCGAGGGCCACATCCGGCCCGCGGACAGATTTTGTCCGGCCCGCGGAGAGCTAGCATACTTGAAAGAAAACTCCTTCTAGAGAACATATTTATTTTTTATAGCAAATTAAATTTAGTTTACTGAAGTAATCTATTTTTATGTTGAATAATTATTAATATGACATCTACATTGATATGGTCATGGGCTAACTACTCATAACATTGTTGTAGGTTATTATATACTAACTAACAAATTATTGAAATGAATCCAACCAACATTTTATACATTTTAAATGAAAAAATAACTTATAACAAGCATAATGACATATGAAATACTAATGAGATTTATGTAATTGAGATTTTCCACTGACAATAGTTTGTAGTTGTGGACTAATTTTACTTGTACCAATTATTAAAAGAGATTTAAGATGCTCATCAGTTAATTTAGATCTGTAAACATTTTTTGTGTACTTCATTTTGGAAAAGGTCTTCTCACACAAATAAGTAGTACCAAAAACAGAAAACAGCCCACGAGCAAATTTATGCAAATTATCAAATTGTGTCAGTGGAAGACACTTATAAAATTCCAACAAAGATAAGTTTTGATATTTGTTCTTAATTATATCACTGCACTGTAGATCAATCATTTCCATTTGAAGTTCCGGGGCTAGGGTTTCAATGTCAGTATCAAAAGGATTCTGAAAATTTTTAATTTGATTCGCAATGGCATCAAAGTCCGAGAAACGAGTATCAAAATTTATTTTCAAAGCACTCAAAGTTTCGATTGCAAAATCGATAGGAAACTCGGTCTCAGTGGTGTGGCTGAATATTTCACATGTTTTAAAATGTGAAAAACATTTACTTCGTAGTTGTGATTGAAACAGTATCAATTTCTTCCGGAATGATTTGATATTAGTGTATAAATCAGGAAGATGCTGGTTTTCTCCTTGCAATCTCAAATTCAGTTCGTTCACATGTTTTGTCAAATCAACATAGAATGCTAACTTCCACAGCCATGCGTTGTTTTGCAATTCAGTAAGAGGGCGATGCTTTTCATTCAAAAAAATTTCGATCACTGCTCGAAGTTCAAAAAAGCGCTGAAGGACTTTCCCACAACTAAGCCAACGTACGGCAGTATGATAAGGTAAGTCATTTTCTCCAATCTCTTCAATAAATTGCACGAATTGTCGGTGATTCAGCCCAAAAGATCTGATAAAATTAACAGTTGATATGACTGGTTTCAGAACTTCAGACATATCCAAACATTTTCCGCACAAAGACTGTTGATGAATGATACAATGTAAGACTATTGGTTTTGAACCACCGTCATTTTCTACAGCCTTTGACACAAGAGCAACCACTCCTTTATCTTTCCCACTCATGTTTTTGCCTCCATCAGTTGTAATACATTTCAAGTTTTTCCATCGAAGGTTCTTTTGGTTAATGGTCATTTCAACTCCTTTAAAAATATCTGAACCAGTAGTTGTGCCATGAATACTATACATATCAAGAAGTTCTTCATGCACTTCATAGCTTTTATCTACTCCTCGAATATAAATCAACACCTGAGCAGTATCTGACACATCCGTTGTCTCATCCAAGGCCAAAGAAAACCACTCAACATGTCCATTTTTGTTGAACAGTTGAGAGGATATATTTTCAGCGATGTCTTCTACCCTTCGAGCCACAGTGTTTGCTGACATACTGACAGTTTTTAATAAATTTACCTTTTCCGGGCACATTTCTTCGGCTACTGCGATTATGCATTCTTTGACCATTTCTCCATCGGTGAATGGTTTTCCACGTTTTGCAATTTCAAGAGCCACACGAAAGCTGGCATGAGTTGCAGCCTCTTGTTCAGTTTTGAGTTTTGTAAATAAAGATTGCTGCGATTTCAATCCGAGCTTCATAGCTTCGAATTTTTCTGTCCGCAAACTTCCTGTATATTTTGAGTAATTTTGAAAATGTTTTGCTTCATAATGACGTTTAATGTTATATTCTTTGAGAACGGCTATGCTTTCATTGCAAATCAAACATAGCGCCTTGTTACTGGACTCAATTACGAAATACTGAATGTTCCACTGATCTTTGAATTTTCTGCATTCACTATCAATTTTTCGCTTCTTTTCCATTCTACTAAATCACACACAAAAGCAACAATTCAAATCAAAATATTGTTACAATATGTCTTAAACTTAAACACGCGCAAACACGTTTTAAGGAGGTACGCACTATTTTATTTCACAGCAGTGTCATAGGAACTGACTTGTGGTTGCGCCACTAGCCTTCTTATATATTCCACTTACTGCCATCTAGAAGTGAGTGGAAGACACCAGAACTTTCTCGAACCAACGAGATTATTCTGTAAGTGCTATTAGCGCCATCTGTTAGCGATAGAAGGTACTACCTATTTCTGCTTGTGTCCACCAGATGTCCTGTCACGTTACTCCTCATGGCTCGCTCGTACTCTACGACTAATCTAGAAATTACAGATAATGACAGGAAAATTAATAATATGCAGTGTTGCCGTTTTGCGGACTTTAGTCCGATTTGCAGCCTTTTATAAACGTGGCGTACTTTTTCGGACTTTTTTTTTCACGTAAAAAAAATACTCATTCGTTACTTGAGTACTCGTTACTCGTTAGGAACCGAAGTAACGATTACTGAAGAAAAAAGTAATCAATGATTACTTGTGTATTTCATTACTTTTGTAATCAATGATTACTATGGCGATACGATGCGGGTACCCCATTATAACGGATACCCATACGATACGGAAAATACATCAGCTTCCCCGTCGCTAGAGGCATCTGGCAGAAATTAAATGAGTATCGTCCCCGTCGCTAGAGGCATAAAATTAAAGCGTTCCCGTCGCTAGAGGCATCTGGCAAAAAAGTAATCATATTTTACACCACTAGTGGACTGATTCAACTTTTTACCACCGGCAACAATGAATGATAATATGGTTTTGGCCCTTGGAATTTACTGGAGTAATCAATATGGCCCTAAGGCTGGAAAGTTTGGAGACCCCTGGTCTAGACTCTTTCAGCCATCAGAAAAACCATTCTTAGAAATGCTTATATCCCCCGGTGCTTAAGATTTGTATTTAATGTTGAGAGGAAAATGGATTTTCCCCTTCCTTCCGTAATTTGGCAATATGGGTTATAAATGCCCTCAAATCGTTTGTGAAATACAAAACATACTTTAAATGGCAAATTAGAGTTTGTAGGAATGAATGTTTCTAATTTAATATCAAGCTTTTGAACAAATTGAAATATATTGAAACACATTGCATAAACGAGCGCAGTATTTTTCTTCTTCTTTTTTTAAAACGTCTATATTCTGTGAGAATTAATATAAGCGACTTTTCAGATGTATAATTAGACAAGTTAGTTTTAATACAGTTTTGGTGGCAGTGGTAGTCGACTAGTCGTGGTCATGAGCATGATCAAACGCCAATGCCAGTGTTTTTTCTGTGAAGTCGTATGTTTGAATCTTGATGCCACTAAAGACCTACTGTGACGTGGTGTGGAAGTTAGGAGGAAGTGTGTTATCTCAGGTGGCGCCTTGTCTCCTGATAGAGGTACACAATTACAAAGTTCATCGCCAGTATCCTCGTAGTGCTATGTCAATAAACATTCAATCAATAAATACTGTTCTTTGCTTTTGTAGGTCTCAAATTCTAAAACTCCCAAGAATTAATATATCATTCAAGAATGTAATCTCTCCCAAATAATTCTTTGAAAAATGAATTCTTTTAAAACACTTGCGATTATTCGCTTTCGAGTGAGATTCATTAGAGACATTTTCTTGTGAGGTCCTTACATACTACATTCTTGGGCGCATACGTTATTCTGTTTCTCCTTGAAGATCTTTTAAAACTTGGCAGATTTTTAATATGATTTAAAAAGCGTTCTGACAGCGCATCTAAGATCTAAGAATTCTTATAGAATATACTAAGAATGTTGCTGAACACTTTTCGAAGATGGCTAATTCTTTCTGTGAGGATACGGATATACTTTCCCCCCGTTTCTTCGCTTTAAAATTTCAAATGAAAAATTACTTAAAGAATTAAAAGATCTATTGGACAGGTTCTAAGAATATGTTACGGTTCAAATATCGCGTATCTCTAATTTGAAAAATAACCTTATTCCTCTTTCCTTACTAATTTTTTAACTAATCATGTCCTATTCTGTCATATACACACAATATATAATATAAATGGTCATATTATATTCCAAAGTGTTATCGTGAATTTCTTGGAGACACTAATCATTGCATGTCTGACTATCCATTTACTCAAGAATTTTGTTTGATAAAATCTATTGAAATTACGAAATCCTTGCTCGATTTTATATTTAATCAAATAATCAATGTGGCCCATTATAAGGTAGTTGCATATACATTCTTATAGTGGCAAGTATCACCAAACAAGTTCAAAAGAGACTTTTAAATTATACTCTTTTTTTATTTTGTGAATTTTTTAAATCTTAACTCTTCATCTTTCTTGAGGTTCTCAATGCAGTTTTCGAGCTGCAAAATAGTTTTTCTTATACATTTATCAAAAACGTCACCAGCCACCATTTTATAATCATCGATGGTGGAAAATCTTAAAATATGGGACAAATGTTTAAATAGGAGATTCAATTTACTGTCCTAAAAGACAGATTTATGGTTTAATTTTAAACATGATTTTATGGTTTTAAATTTTTTCAGTAAGTTTTACAATCATGTCACAATATGTACATATTTCTGTAATTGTACAGTCGCCGTAAAGAGGCTTTTATTTCATTTACACTGGTATTCTCTTCGGGTCTGTTTGATTCTAAAAAAATTATACATCTGTAAAAATATATAAAATATATAGCTAGGAGGTATTTTCATGATATTTCCTGTTTTTGTTGGCAAATATTGTAAATATATCATCCTGGAAGGATTCATGTTTATTTGTATTTCCAAGGAATATTTTCAATCTATTCCTAATGTACTGTTTGGGTCATAATGCCCCTATTCAAGAGAGTGTACTCTTTCATGTGTGTTTGGAATAAATCAACAGAAAATAATAACAATAATTATTCTAACCTATTGAAACTTGTGACATACGTGTTTGATCGAATGATAGAAGAGCACGTATAAGGTAAAATTATTGACACAATTGGCTGGGAACTAAAATATTCTCACTTGTGACAACGTTTCTTTGCCTTGATCTATTTCAATATCTAACCTTCTGAAAAGCTGTTGTGCCTTTGAATATGAGTACAGAAATGGCTAATTCTAAAAAATTGAGCGAAGCTGATATAGCTAAGCTAATTGGAGCCCTTGACAGCGAAGAGGAAAATGTGTCTGAGTATGAAAATCATACAAGTGAGGAAATTGAAAGTGACAGCTCTGATAATGATTTTGGTACTGATATTCAACAAATGCGCAATGTACAGAATATCTATCCCAAGAATCGTTACATATAGCGGAAATTAGATACGATGCCTCATTCTAGTCTATTAACACCTGCTAATGTTATAAAAACTAATTCAGATGCCACCATATATGCTCCAACAAGAATAGCACATGGAAAAAAGTGCGTTTGAGACAGTTTTCTATTCCACAATTCAAAGCGAAATCATAAAAAAAGGATAAATATTGAAGGAGGAAATATCTTTGGAAAATAATGGAAAAAATATTGAGGATAAAAATTTTCAAGCATATATTATATTATTATCATTAGCTGGTGTTTACAAATCATTTGGAGAATCATCGAAAAGCTAGTGGGATAAAGATACAGTCAAAAACATATTTCGGGCAACAATGTCCGTCGAAACTTTTTGCACAGTATAAAGAGTTATTTGTTTTGATAATAAATCCATTCGTAACGAAGGACGTCTTGTGAATAAATTAGCCGCTATATGAAATACCTGGGAGGAGAGAGTAGAAATTCTACCAAACTTGTATCCGAATGAAGATGTTACTGTAGAAGACATTTTAGCAGGATTTAATGGCCGATGTCTATTCAAAAATATATTCCAAGTGAACCATCTACGTATGATACAAAAATATAGACTTTTTGTGACAATAAAACTTCTTATGCATTGAAATCTTAATTTTATACTGGAGAAGAATGATGATAAATATCCGAGAAAAAGTGCACAACTCAGCCTTTTATTTTACAGAAGGCATAACAGTTTTAAACTACATCCGAAAAAAGAACAAGAATGTTATTCTTCTGAGCACTTTGTATCATAAGAAAGTTAGCAGCAGACCTGACAAAAATCCACAAATGATGTTATATTATAATGTAACTAAAGGGGCAATAGATACTCTTGATCAAATTTATAACACTTGTAAAAGAAAAACAAACCGATGACCATCGACTGAATTCTATAACATGCTTGATACTTCTGCTTACAATACATTTATCGAATGGGAATCAATAGAAAGCAAATGGAATTTCAAGAAAATTACCAAACGAAGGCTGATTTTGTAAGAATTAGAATCGATCATTTTTCCATACATTGAAGGAAGACAACACCTTCCAAGAAGTGAGGACATAATCAAGGCAGCAAAATGAATACAGATAAAAAGTGAAAACATACCCTCAGAATCTGCTAAAAATACTTCATTGTGTGAAAAATGTGCAAGGTACAAGTTCTGTCAATCAAACAATGATAACAAAATTAATATGCTGTGCTATTGTTGTAAGAAACATATTTGCAAAGGTAAATTTTAATTTCAAATTTATTGTGTTATTTTAATAGGTACTTTATATATTATTTGTTCTATAATTACATATACTTTACAATTTCTTTAAATTAATGTTAATGACAATTTACATTCACTGCCAGAAATGATAATATTCTTAATCGAGAAATATTGTTTTGAACACTACATACGTGTAGTAAATGCAAACAGAACAGCTGTTTTAAAAATCAAGAATTGAGATTATCCCTTTATGAAAAGAAACCAGATTATGTTCCTGAACTCGCAGCTGGTAGAGTTCGATTGAGACCACTCATCTCAACTTGGCACATTAAAATATATTTTCAACTAACTGAGGCAAAAAAAAAAACACCATACTTTATTCTTAAGAATTTGATCTTGAACACAGTGTAGTCAACTTTATTGAAAGAAATTATCTTTGAGCATCAAATTTTCAGTTATCCTACTATCTTTTCAACCCTCGTTTGTAGGTACGATCCTGTATATATGTTCTCATTGGCCATGTATTTGTTTTATTTAAATCAATAGCAATGAACCATTAATGATTGAAAATAATTAAATATTTATTATTTCCAAACTGTGTTCTGATGTGTTAAAAAAAATTTAACTACATGTTTGGCGCTCTTCACAGAATAAATATTTTTCGCATTGTTTGCTTTTTTTTATTCAAAGTTAATTGAAATATAATTCTGAATGTTCTTTTTGTAAATCTTCATTTTATAAAATTCATCTTTCTTATATTAATTCTTTTTTGTAAAATTCCTTTCTTATTTTTAATAAATTCTGGAGAAGTAGTCCTCTCTAAAGACGGGCTGGATAACCCTTGCTGTGAGCGAGTTCGTTCTCGTTCAATCAAATTAAACAGGTATCAGAATCCAAATGTGGTATAATATCGAAGTAATAAAAGTTAGCAGCTGAATAGGTGTCCTGGTGATTTAGCAAGGTCTCTAAATAACCAATAGCCCTAGTGTAACTATTTTGAAACGTTTGTTGAAAACGAAAGAGCATAATATACAAAAATATTAATGTACAATGCATGTTACGAGGTATCACAATGTTGATTACACCATGGAAAAGTAATGAATAGGACCTAAACAATATTATCCTACGAAGGCTGTATTATGAGATATAATAACATTCTAAACATTACGTTTTGTCGGAACATTTGAATATTTCGATTATAAATTCTGGTATATCAAATGAAAACAAGATTTTTTTAAGAGACTTTTTTATAGAAATACCCCTTACCAAATTTACATTAAAGAGATTTTTCAATACATCTTCTACTAAGTTATATGCATCTCTTCTAAATTATCGGGAATTCTTTCTCCTATATGAAAAGAAGTCGATAGTATATAAATTCGTCCTCATCAGCATTATATTCATCTTTAGATGCCCATTAGGAGCTTACTTTCTTTAGATAAGTAAGAGAATTGTAACACCGATGTATTCTAGCAATATTTTTCTCCTCATGGACTTAAATAAATCAGAATAAGGGCATCACTCATCCAAGGAGAATCAAATGATCTCTTCTTTTCCATTGTTTTTACTGTCTTGAATAAACATGAATGACGAACCTCCGGGGTTTGTAAGCGATCTTTCTTTATTTTCGACCCTTCTTCTTTTGTCTTAAATTTTACCTTTTTTTCAATTTTTTTAAAGTCTAGATCACAGTTATACCTCGTCCTCGTTTACATTAGAACAGTTACGGTATGGCTCTCTTGTGCAATTAAACTTCATCTATAATCAATAAGGATCTTTTTCTTTCTTATGGGGTTTACTATCTTTTGTAAACAATTGTGACGTATCCGCTGGATAACCTACCACTTCTCTATTTACCCTATTTATTGACAACCAATGTTTAATTTGTTTCTCTTTTTTTCGAAAATTTAGATTATAGGTACATTATTTGGCGCAGCATAGTCAACCTGGCTCTTGCCCATTAAACCTCGTTTTTTATTCCCTCTTTCATAACAACGAGTAAAAACATTTATCTTTCTAACGCTTCTTTGAGGGATCCAAACAAAGAACAATCCAAAGATAGTGTGTCTGGACTGGAAAAAGGATGTTCATGCTTTTACCAGTGAAGAGTTTATTAATTTTTTTATTGTTTTACTCTAGTTTTGTCGTATTGTCCTCGAGAAATGAAATATTGTGGATCGCAACGGACTGATACACTGATTTGGCCGTTTGAGAAAAGATTGTAGCCGTATGTCACATTGATTAAACATCGGTCATGAATAGAATCGATGCACCAATACCCAGTGAATGTTAAATTAACAATAACGAATATTTTTAATTGATAACCGAGTTTTTTTCTTAGTGAAGTAATTTCATTTTCTGTTCCTTATTTCCTACCAGACTGCTTCATTTTCCAGTGCTAGAGACTAAATATATGAAAATATACAAAGAATAGAACGACGTAAAGTGATTATTTAAACTATAAATAACTTATCATGTGTTCCCCATCACAAAATGCATATAAATATCTACTTCGATTGAAAAATTCCTCTTTACATTTTATTCTTTTATGCTTATTCTATCTCAAATATTGGCAAAGGTTCAAATACCTTTATCTTATGTTCGCAGAACAATTTTTTTTATTGTTTGATGAAAAACGTAATCTTCTTTTGTATTAAATATATACTTTTTCTTATTATTTACAATTTTACGTATGCATTATATTTGTATAATATGTATTTATGATTTTAGTTAGATTTGAAAATCAATAGTGTAACGTTTTAAATGTATATCCTCCTTACAAAGAAAAAAAATACTTCTCTTTTAAAATACGTTTCATATTTCCATGGATTTTCTCGCATCACTGTAATGTTGACACAAATATTTACAAATAATATTTCGTCATAGTTAAGAATTATCAGATACTTCAAAACTAAAATAGCATCATAGAAATAATTTTTATAGAATATAATTCGATTTATATATTTTATGAATAACTAGAAAACCTGTTTACAATATTCCATGTACCAAAGCAAATCTTCTCAGGTATAATTAAATAATTAAACAAGAATCACAATATCCCGGATCATCTTACATGACAAGTAAGAAAATTATATTAGAATTTATATCAATTAAAACCGTATTATAAAGTAAAACAAAACCCTCACCAATGTATTTAAAATCCTGTAAAATCCTCACAATCATGTAAGGAAATAGCTCCTCTAGTACATCCTCACATACATTGTTGAGAATCTCGTCGTATTGGTTGCATTCTGTACCCAGCGAGTCGATTTACGATTTGTGATCAGTATTCCAGAACAAATCGTCTTCCGTAGCATTAGAAAATATATCTATTTGAATATTTTGTGATTAGTCTTCATATTTTCATATTTTGCCATAATTCCATTGGTCGCGAAATCCCTCAGTACATCAAATGACGCAGCTCTATCTATCGTATACGACATTACACCAATTATCATCCAGTAATACTGTTCTTCGTGCATGTGATATTTGAATAGTTTGTTCAGTGAGACGTCTACAGATTACACTATCGAATTTATACAACCCGGTATAAGAGCACTCATTATTCTTCCTTTTAAACGATTAGCTTAGTGTTTTCAGTAACAAGGCTTAGAAACCTATCCCACACCAACAAACTATAATGATTTCGTAGAGCATGTTGTCGCTTCTTCTATACATTTTCCATCCGTAATTTTACACCAGTATTATCCCTTTGAATGAAAATGTATGAAAATATGCAAGAAAGAAATTTATTTATTAATTAATGCAACTTAATACTACTGTAAAATCGACCTTTTTATGAACGGTACTTCTGCCTTCAACAGTTTTTATGTCTTTTATTTCCACAGTTCTATTATTTATCATGTCGAGGTTCATCAGTGTGTCAGCTATATTTCCATTATTATACAATGGAAAGTTCCATTTGTTGCTTCATACTAATAACAAATTTCGGAAAACTTGTGATTTATTAGTCGAGAGCAAATTTCTGCGGAATTTTTGATTTCCGTAGGTTTAGCCAAATATTTTGTTTATGAAATGTCTGCACGAACCTACTGTTACCTTAAGTTCTCTGATTTCAACTGTTTTGGTCCACATTTAATGCATAAGCCCTAATCATATTTCATTTTAAGTATACAATAATCCTGCCTCTATTCTTGTTCCAATTCTGCAACATTATTTTCTAAATTTAACAAGCATGTTTTTCCTCACCTCATAGAACATTTTTAATGAATTTTTTAATAGCTCGTCTTCATTCCCTCTTTCTCACATGTCTTACAATCTTCTCTATTTTAAAACTCTTGTTGTAGCACAGCTATTCGATTCTTTAGCCTGTTTTATAACTTTTACTAGAAGCTAGTTTTATATTTTATTTTATTTCCGTTAGTTCTATAAGTACGCCCACACTTTACAAATTTTTCGTTGATTACACTTATAGTACAAATTGTTAGAACGCAATATAAAGCCTACAACGAAACCTATTCGATGTACATGTAAGTTCGTGATTCGGCATTTACTTCTATAGGCATTGCTGTCAAAATTAAAGAAATAAGCTTGTTAGAGGTAAATTGTAAGTTCGTGATTCGGCACGTGCCCTCTGGTGCAAGGAAACAAAATTTCCTCCAGATGATGATGACGTATAAATTAAATTCGTAGGCTATTGATAGTTTGGGAATCATCCCTGCAGAACAGACATATGCTAAAACTATAAACCTTTGATGAAAATTTATACCTTGGCTTATCTGATGATCTTATCAGCTAAAATATATATGGCTTTATTTCACTGAATGTATGTATAGCATATAATTGCATTCCTCGATTTTTTTACAGAACAATCATATAAAAGTTTAAGTAATAAAATAATACATATTAAAGCATTTCGTGTAAGGGGCGTCATAATACATCGAGATTACAGCTTGTCTATCTGCTTCTTAAGTACAAAAATTAAACTTTTACAAGAAGAAAGTTAGAAATGCATTAAATGAAATAGTATCTTACTATCTGTAAATTAATTTTAGAAATCAACATTATTTTGTTCAAAATAAAATAAAAAAATTATCATATAGTTCTATTGTAGGGATGTAATTATTATTACTTTCACAAAATAATTATTTATTAATTAATCAAATTTATTTCAAATATCTATATGTATATTCCGTTTCCTGATGCTGATGACTGAATTCCATATCCATTTGTGTGTTCCATATTTATTAAAATTTATGAATATATAGAACAAACTTGCAAATAATCAGATTTTTTAATCAAACTACCAACTATTTTTAAAGATGTTTTTAATTACGTCTATTTATCCATCCAATGATGTCTTAAGGACTTTCTGTGATATCTTCGAATAAAAAACCGTACAGAATAATTCATTTTTTTTAACCCTAACTAATTTTTATTTTTAAATCTCCGAAAACGCTTAGAAGATGACATACTCAAATAAAGAGTAGGTAACCACCTGAATACTTTTATAATTATTTCCTTCTCATTGTTTTTCCCCTGGATTTAAGTCATCTGTCTTATTCCAATGCAGTTTTAATGGGGGCGGCTTCATGTCAAAAGAAACAGCTGAAAAAAAATGCAGTGAGTCTAATTAGAAAGTTTCTGAAGCAAATTCTCAAAGGAACAAAGAAAGGAAATTAATCAAACGCAAAGCATATGTTACTAAGGGCAAATTTGCTTTTTTGAAGATTCTGAGTTTTTTTTCGCTAATCTGAAGCAGTTAAATCCCTAACCTTCTGGAGTGAATCATAAGAAATCCTTCTTTTGATAACCAAGCTTTGGAATTTTTTTTTTTTTTGAACGGCACAGATTTTTGAAGGAAGGATTGTTTAATCAGGTAATTTTTCTGCTGTTTTTATTGTCTTAAATTCTAACGTTTAGATTGAAATTTATTTGCTGCGCAAAACGTTTGTAGTGAAACTAAATACTTTGCGTATTTTCATAAAGTATGTAGATAATTAAGATTATATATATATATATATAATCTTAATTATCTACATACTTTATGTTATGCAAAACTGTATGATAGCGTAAAGGTATTAAGGATTTAATAAAGTGTTTATTCCCATTTAGTATTAGTCGGGTAGAGTGAATATACTGTGTAAATGAACATTGTTATCTGATATATTAATATTTAAACTGCATCAATTTTTAAATAAATTTATATTTGGTATAAGACATTTGAAAAGTATAAAACAAACTAGTGCTCAAAATTTTTTTAAATTACGTAAACTTAAATATTATAAGCGTCATCGGGTAACTAAATTATTTTCGATCATCGTATAATTTTTGTCTCAAAAAGTATTAAATGTTACTATAGAAACAAAACATTTTTCTTTTCTTATTAGTAATTAAGAATCAGATGTCGCTATCAAAATGTAAGAATCCAAAGTCTTAAGAAAAAAATTTTCGTTACATATAAATAAGCTTGTGGACAAAACTTAAGGACAGAGAGCAAATATTCATATATCTTAAAAGTTAAGAAGTGTTGAATACCATACTTGTAGATTTTGGTATTGTTGTGATGAATAATAATCCAACAAGAAAAAGCAGAAGTGCGATTATTTTCTTTTGCTTTTATTTACAGTCTCTACGCACCAATTATGCATAAACAAATAATTACACTATTTACAAACCATACAAGGGCTTCCAAACTAACCACATTTTAACTCGCTTTAACGGTCAAGAGAAATTACATAAAAAAAAAGAACAACCCGACTTACGCGATCAAGAACCAAATGTACTCTGCAAAGCTGCCCATGAACCCGTGCGCTCTCACTTACACGAGACAAACCACTTTCCTGGAGGTATCCAAATATTTAATTTCCAACAGGTATCACCAAAATATTCCGCACTGTATCAAAGTCTTATTTTTAAATAAAATTTCAGAAAGTGTATTGTTGGCAGAACATATATATGTTGCATATACGCATAATCGTAAGATTTGTATAGCAAATGAACTGTACAAATCATGCAGAAAACATTCAACGGGCATTCCTAAAACATATTAGTATGTGATAAATCCACCTTGTGTTACGAATCCTGATAACAATTTGAACACGTTGAAGCAATGAACTGCTGAAGCAAATTTACCCATTCCTCTTTCAGAGAATGGATGAGGATATCCTTGTTGTCGGAAGGTATATTGAGTCTGATGGAAACTTTTAACTTTTAAATTGTATTCCATATAATGGGAAAGTGATGGCCAAACGATACGATGGATATCTTTGTCTCCTTGAAAGTCCTGGACAGCCCCCATGCAACGGCCTTTCGAATTGTTGTCCTTTTAACGAATTCATACCATCATAAGGGTCCATCATCGAAACGTTACGCATTTCCACTCTTAAACCAGATTAGCCGATGCTGACTGAAATTCTGAATCTACTCTTTACAGATACTATATACAGAGAGAGTTTTAGTCCAATTTCGATGATGTCGATGCCATTAGAATTGGGCGCTACACTGCATATTTATCAGTGGAACAAACACAACAGTTCTTCAAACGTAGAATCCTTCTTGTGGTAAGTGCCTGGAAACAGTTTTCCGCGAAGTCTGAGTATTAGTGGTCAGTGGGGGTTATTGGGAATCAGTAGTTAGGAGAGGGCATAAGAAATATTGTTAACAAAAAGTGACAAAAGTGGCTCAGGATGTATAGGGAGGGGGATAGACACGCATCATAACGTAACCTCTTAAATGACCAGATGTCTTTTATTCATCTTTTGTTTCCAGTATCCAAAGCGAAAAGACGCATCAAAAGACTTATTACTCTGAAACGGGAAATAAATAGACTACACCTGTTGTCAACTGCAAAGGTCCATTCATGTTTAATTAAACACCTAGCCCTGCTACACATGTGTGGAAATGATAGTCCGTTATTGTGAGAAGAAAATGCCAGGAACTGTAAATTATGCGTTGGAGTAACCTGTAGATTTAGGGTCTATCCATATGACTTTCGATATGTGGACCAGACTGAGCCTTGTTTTGAAAGAAATAATTGTGTTGGGGACAGGGTCTGAGGCTTCCGTGTGCAAGTCCAGGTTCTTACCAATCAGGAGTGGAAGGGTATGGGGGGGAGAGTTCCTGCCCGGAAGGTTAAAAAAAAGACTGAATAGAAAGTGACTTGAAAACCAGCGATGAAGGAGAGAGAATGAGAGAAAAGTAAGCTTTTGCTTGTGTATTTTAGCTGATCTTGAACGTTACAAGATGAGGCGGAAAGAGCCTATAATACGATGAGACTAAAATGTATGGGATAGTTATTTGCGAAAAGACAAAAACGCTTTCTTAATTTGCGATTAGGAATTTTAATTAAATAATTTTTCTAAAGCTGTGTGAACTATCCCGCTATCTAAAAATTTTATTAAACCTCAGGTCACTTCGTTGCAGCTCTTAAAATTTAACAACTTAGATACAAAATAGTTAGTTTCTAGCAATTCCTGAGCAAATTTTAACTGAGAATTAGACGTTGGCAGTTTTTACCAACTTGACTGTGGTTTAGTTTTTGTACTATTGTAATGTTTCTATTTTTACAATTTTATTTAACACTATACATTGTAACTACCATTGCAGAAACAATACGTACTACACATTTATAAAATTAAATTGGAATATTTCGAGGAATCTAAAGGGTTCAGAGATAATTTCATTAAAAAAGGTTATCGTTTGTTTAAAACAGAATCCAAAAAAATGATAATTTCGCAAAATCATATTTATAGTTATTATACAAATGTGTTTTATTTAAAATTCTTATTTTAAGGTGAGTAAAATTGAATAAAAAATTTAATTGTTCCTAAATATATGTAATTCCTCTTCCCCCACCCCCCGTAATTGTTGCTAATTCTTGTGGCGGCACGAAGATCACTTGTTCTTTAACCAGTTGCGATATAAAACATATTTTCGCCTTTCTGTTTCTGTATATTTGAGTTTTTCCTTTAATGGGTGACACCTGAGCAATCTATCATCCCTAAAGTGTGACATTTTACGAAATAAAACCTTATATTTAAATGGTTAGCATGATTAATTACATAACTTATTTGATTTGTTATTTAGGAAGATACATATCAGAAGTATCTTTTTTTATCAATCCCTGAATTATATTTAGAAGTATTTTTAAGTATACTTCATTTTGTCTTATTAGAAACATAGTAGCTAAACATTATAATTGTAAACATATATTATTTTAGAAATATTTATTATTTTCCCGTTATTTATAGGAATTCTGTTTTTCCAACCATTAGTAACTCTGTTTTGAACATAATGGAATATTCCTTACATTTCCTGGGCCCCAGTAGTCGAGGACACATTGTCAGCAGTTTTCATCGATTCTTGGGTTGTAGACATGAAGCTACTAAAGACCCGTCGTGTAGCGGAGGCTGATGCACGTTAAATCCGTCAAGGCTAAAAATCCTTCTGTTAGAGTCGTAAGAAAGTTAGGAGAGGGGGCTACCAGCTGAAGTGTTGATTTCTCAACTTAACCGAGGTTCAATATTACGAGCTCCGTCAACAGTAGTCCTCGTGTTGTTGTTAATAATACCAACCAACCAAAAATTTCATGATTCTCATTTAAAAATTAGATACTAAGTAGGAATAAATAAAAAATGAAGAACTCATTGTTGTGGGAATTAATCTTGTTCAAATCATACTTTTTCGAACAAATGAAATTTGATAAATTAGAGTTGAATATAACTTTTGCAGAACTTTAAGAGCAAGCCAACTTAAATTTGCAGACAGTAAAATTATGCAAGCTCTAAAATATTTAATGTGCTTGAACTACTAATGATATTTGTATTGTCAAAGAGGCGTTTGAGCCATATTGTAATTTCGATAATTAAATGACTTATACATAAATAAAAAATAATTTGAAATATAAACATTCATAATATCTGTTCAAGTTTGCTATATTTTTTCATGAATGAACCAAACGAAAATATCTAGTAAATCATTGCTTATCACCTAAAAAGTTATTTTGTGTTTTTACAGCATTCGTCAGTTTGTAAGTTTTATAACATTTTAATTCATACTTATATTTTCAGGTCGAGACATGGGCTCGAGTCCCGATGCCATAGTTTTGGATGTTGTACATTAAGTCAATCTAAGCTCTAAATCTTCCCGTTGGCGGGGTATGGTAGTATAGAGAGGTAGGTGCCAACTCAGGGGTCGGTCTCGTCCCTTACCGAGGTTTAAAATTATGAGGTCTGTTGTCAATAATCCTCGTGTTACATCTAAGTGCGACCTAAATAAACAATCAATCAATCCAAAGTGTTATAATTTGAGCTACAATATATTTTTCGAAAGAAATTTCAGATAATGTATATTTAAAATATTGGGAATACACGTTATAGAATTTATTCAGCCATTTTCATAAATTCTCCTGAAGCATTCACTACATTTGTATATTTAATACTCGTATATTTCATGCAGAATGACAGGATTGTATATACTGCAAAACTCATATGTAAATTCAAATCATGTTTTACCTTATCATGTTATGAACTGCAGCTGAGTATTCTAACTTGATATATATTATTTTATTTTGCTTTTTACCCGAAATCTCCAAACAACTCTATATATTTTTGAGTGTTACAGCTGGCAGTAGCATCTGGAAAAGCGAAATATTTATTTTCAGCTAATGCATTTTTGTTTACGTATTATGTATTACAAAACTTGGAAAAGATATAAGATACCAGATGCTACATATAAATACGCTGTAATGTATATTTAAAAAGTTTGAAACATGCTTTCGTATTTTATCATTTTTGAAATTAAAGTATTAAAAATGCCACGTTGTTTATACTAAAGATTTTAGAAATTTTTGCATATTTTACATTACATTGTAGAATCCAGTTCTTCTAAAGTTAGCTTCAATATGTTTAGTAATATATGTAGATTTATGAAATGAGACAAAGCATTTACAAAGATAATTTTCACTATGGGAATTTAAGACTCGCGATCTGCTAGTAATAATTAAATTAAGTCTCAATTTTAAAAAAAAAATAATATAGATGAGAGAAATTTTAAGGAACTTGCAACTAGAATAACAATTTAAGGTCAACAACTAATTTACAAGTGAAATTATTTTAAGGTACAGAGTTTATTTGTAGCTAGAATAATTTTAGGATATAGTTTTAATTACACATAATGATTTATTTAAATATCTTTAGAATTAATTCGTAACTACATTTATTTTAAGAATAGAGCTAATTTGAAACTAGAATTCTTAGGAAGACTAAATATAGATTCGGCATATCTCTATCAGCGGTCAAATTAAATGGAAAGCACAATTTCTTATAGCATAAATTCAACTGATAATAACTCTCCTTAATTATCTCCTCTTCATTGCTTCATATTGGCTACGGTAACCTAGTGATTATAATCGCGGACTCACAGTTGGCGTTGTATTGTTGAATCGTAGGTTACATCCTATAACTGGGAACTATACTTATCTTAAAAACAGCAAATTATAGAGTTGCAGAAACTTAGCCTAAGAAATTCCAGAGCCAAAAACCATAATTGAGAATTCTACTTATCTTAATAACTGAAAATCGAGCTGATCCGAATGACTGGATCCGAATCACTTACATGCAGTTGAGATGCTGGACTAAATATGATTTTTCCTTCAACTAACCATGAAGTTTGTTGAATTTTGAATTGCTGAAAATAAAACCTCCTAAAATCTTATTAAAATGAAACATGATTTATGCTGGTTACTGTGAAGCTATGAAGTGCAATAATCAAATTAAATAAATTGCTTTCATAAGTCATGATGAAATAAATAATAAGGCGTTAGATAGTTAGAAGTCATTTGGTGGTTGAACTAGATAATGTAAAACATCAGAATTAACCCCTTCGTTACCGGAGAAACGATCATTGAACCTAGATGAAATGGAAAAGGGGTTCATGGCTCGAATCCTTAAGACTAGCTTTTTCGCTTGAATCCCGATGTGTTGGTAAGAAAAGAAATAAATTTGCATTCTAAACCACAATACTGGCACGTTTAGGTAAAGAATAAAAATAAGGTGATAGTCGATTGACATAATGCAATGAATATCCATGACTTAAATGAAAATAATTTGAATAAAATCTATAACTTCCTCTTCATTTAACAGTGAAATTTAGTGACTATGTTAATAGAATATAAAATAAAACAAATCAGATATTAATCAGCGAGAGTTATTCTCACGCTTGTGTATGTATTTGGTGCGCTCAACAATCATATCCCTATTTTTCTTCTTTTATCTCCAATAACTGTGATTCCACCAAGCTCTAAATTTGATCGTCTCCTATTCATTACAGTTCTTTTATAGTAAAGCAAATTTACGCAAAAATCAGTTCTTTCACAAGGCAAGGTTCTGATTTCAATTAAAGTAACCCAAAAGGTTCGTTAAAGAGAAAGAGTATGAGAACCTATTACAAGTTCTAATCATAACATATTTGCATAAACATTCGTAAATAAAAGTATTTTTTGGAAGAAATAAATTCTGTACAACAGAATAAACTTTTGCAAAGTGACGTAAGAAATAAGAGTAAATCTCACAAAACCAGTTTTTCATTTATGATGTGAAAGACATTATACATTTACAATATTATCATTTAGAGCTGCGTGATAAAAAAAAGTTAATTTATATAATTGTACAGTTATTATAATCAACGAAATTTTGAACATTGATTAACAATAATTAAAACAACATGAATTAAATCATTTCGTTATTAAAATTTTTTTAAAAACTCTGTCTCCAAATTGGTTGTATTTTAATTGCCTAAAGTGTAATACAACTGGTCTAATAAATAAAATTTGTGTTTCAAATCATCTATTGGCCAACCAATATATATACATATGTAACACCACTACACCATTAATACTGGTGTTTTTCACACAAGTTGATATGAATAGTAAACGTATTTTCCATAAATTTACAATTCATTGAATGAATAAATGATTCACTTGCATGGATGGAGTGACAAGGAATGGAAAACTTGGTGTAGCAGTTAGATGATTTTTCATATCAATTCGCAAAAATTCCGAGCCTCTTCATAATCATCATCTGAACTTACTTCATTAGCAGCAAATATTTATGAAAATTTGAAGAGTTTCCGGATTCACTTACCAAATATGGTCAGAACTTCCGCAGTCACAGCTACTCTTCCCAGAGTATCAGCCATTTTCAGTTCACACAAAAATTTCAGAATGTTACCTACATAAAGTAAAACTTAAAAGTCGAGTTACAAATTTTTCACAATAAGCTAATGAAAGTACAATAAATTTCTTCGAAGCTTACCTAAAGTAAATTTTCATGAAATGTAATATACAATTCCTGTCCAAGGAAAGCGAGTGTTTAACAAAGAATCAAAGAATAAAAAGAAAAATAAATCAAGAAAATTTGTAGAAAGGATCCATAATTATGTTCATGAATCAAAAAGTATATTAGAATAAATTATGCATAATTATAAGAAACGTGAACTTTGTAGATGTCTGCACCACATACGAGCATATTACACTACGAACAAAAAGGGCTATCCGTATTAGTTTCAGGCAGAACTGCAACGAGGTTAATGGTAACATCCTATATTCGATTTTTAGAATTCATTTCACAGTAGAATTACGAAAAAACCTTTCAAATTTCTACAAGATATGAGGATAACACAAAAATTATGCTTTGTAACGTTCGAAATTCTTTCACTTCTTTCATTTAACTGAGTCATTATTAATTAGAAATATTAAATCAAATTAACAAGTAGTTTCTAATTAATCAGTTGGGAAATGAAGGAAATTAAATTGGTTTTACTTAGATTTTTGAATATTCAAAATTCTATATTTGTAGTATTATATATGAAGAACACAACCCTACACTCTTCCGATTCTAAAGGTTAATTTTATAAATTATTACTTATTTGACTCTTATAGCTAACCTGATCCGAGCCTGTTCTAAAATTTCAAACTGGTTTCTACTGCACGTTATGTCACAGGTGATTACTCCACACTAACACGTAATCTTCTAATTTATTTCTTCTTGTCAGCTTAAATACACATCTATCTTCGATTATTTAATCTTTCGATTTCTCCCATTCTTATAAATAATAGCACTTTATAAACGCTATCACGTCACTATTATTCACTATACTTAAAAATTTCTCTTCTAACAAAATTTAAAATTCTCTCACAAGAAAAGCTTCTCAAGTAAAAAGCCGTTTCAGAAATTCCCATTCGAACAATAAGGCTACAAATGAAAAAGAATAGGTTCGCGAAACCACACGTTGCAACATCTCTGTATAAACCTATATACCACAAATATATGCTATGGAATTTTAAATTTGATCAGTTGTAACATTGGACACAGCAAATTATTTACCGAAGAATCACTTTTTGGTAAAAGGAAGAACCTTCTTATTTCCTGTTTTTAAGGGGGAAAAAACTTCATATTTAATCAATGTTGATACCAATTTTCCACCTAGACATTGAAGGTATATTAGTATTAAAACAACCGAAAAAATAACTTTTACTTTGTTTCGTTTTTGTCAAATAAAAAATACTTTGCTCATAAATTAAGAATTTTCCAGAATCACAAGAAGGTCGTGTCCTAGAGTAATAGTATATCATTTGTGATCTTAACACTTATCTTCGGGAATAACACTAATGTGTTTCAGGTTACAGTAAGCCACTAGAGGTTACTAGAGAAAGTTAGAATAGCTTATCAAATGACCATTCGTGATAAAGCTGAGCAGTTTACATTTGGTGTGTAACCCTTACAGTGCCTTAACCGAATAGCCGAGACTCAAAAGATACGTCCCTACAAATTCTTATGTGGCCAAATCATCGACTGCTTAGAATGTGGATGCACGCAGAAGGAAGTATCTGATGAACTCGGAATCGCACAGTGTCATATCTAGGGTTTAGTTCCTATTCCAAGAGAATGGGAACGTAAGTGGACGTTTCAGTATAGGTTTAGCTCTAGTTACAAAGCCACAAGACCAGGATCCGTAAAGTGCCAATTAGTGCCGAAAGAAATATTCGCTGTATAGCATGAGATCTGTAACGACACCTCGAATGTCACGAATTCGAGGGGTACCTTGTACAAACGTCTGGGTCAATAATGTCTATATGTTAATTGGTATGTACGATCTTTACAGTTCACCGTAGAGCACTGCCAGCGCTGATTGGCCTGGAGCAGAGACCATGTTACCTATACACCATCACAGTGGTACTGCGTGTTATTTTCTGGTGATTCAGGTTTCAAACGCAATCAGACTCACGTCATATCTTCATATGATACCACCAGGAACACTTCACAGCCAACAAAAAACGTTTTAAACACCACAATTACGGTGGAGAAGGATTTCTTGTTTGGGGTGGCATCATCATGAGTTTTTGTACAGATTTCCATGCACAAAGCAGATCCATGAATGGTCAAATTTATCAGGGTATTATACTGTGACACCTTCGTCTACTCAGGGGTACAGTGGATACAGATTTCATCATTACGGATGGCAATGGTCATTCTCAATGTGTATATATTGTGATCGAATACCTTGAAGAAGAGGATATCACTGGTTCAAAAGGACCAAAGTTCTCAGCCGATGATTGGCAGATGTAGCCATT
The DNA here is from genome assembly GCA_019974015.1 of Nephila pilipes. Classification (NCBI taxonomy): domain Eukaryota; kingdom Metazoa; phylum Arthropoda; class Arachnida; order Araneae; family Nephilidae; genus Nephila; species Nephila pilipes. The sequence goes on along the minus strand of BMAW01007827.1, from coordinate 147,888 downwards.
AATGCTACTCTTAGATTTATTGCTGCAATTAAGAGAGAATTGATTGTTGAGGGGGGTGGCCTTTCCTAAAGATAGCTGTATAATTTGATGCGTTCCATGGTAAGATGTTTTGTTAAAGTATTGCATCTCATGGCAAGCAAGTAACCTATTAATCATCATACAAACCGTATAGTGTTAGCTATTTTGTTGAGTAGATATCTTCTCCAATTTCTCCAGGAAGCATGCAACAGGCTGTATTTTTTCCTCATGTTTGTTATGTTTTTCTATTTTTATTTGAAAAAATTGTCCTTACCCTTATTTTGTGAGCGTGAAGGCAATAAATTAGGATTTTGTTTTCATTAAGAATTTCAAAGAGAAAATCTCTGAACTTTTGCTTATGATAGGAAAAATTTTCCTGTGTTATTTTGTAGGATACTGAAAATTTTATTTCAATTATTAACTATATTATTCAAAAAAAATTGTCACATTATGTTTATTGCATCAAGTATATTTTTGTATAAATATGAAACAAAGCATATCAGTTTCAAATTCTAATTATTCCACTGATATCAAATACATGCTGTCGGACTCCGATAACTCTCAGGACTCATGGCCCATTGTTAATGAATCGCAATATTAATATAAATTGAGCAGTTATATAAATTACAACATTTATAAAAGTTTTCTCATTTGCATTTACACTTTTTCAATATTAATTTTAGCTATTAAAGAAAATAATTTATTCCAGAAAAAATATTTATAACTTAAAAAAATTCCATCAATAAAAATGGTTCAGCTCAAAGTTAATCTCACTTATTTCGATACTTTAAGAATATCCTGATACAAAAAAATTAAACTAAAACATTTAATTGCCTGAGAAATGCAGAATGAGAATGTATGTGAGAAAAACTTTTCATTTGCGATTTATGACTCCCATTTAAAAGTATTTTAAAAAATTTCTAGTCAATTTCATAATTTCTTCTTTTAAAATATTCGAACCTTTCCTATACAGTGAAACATCCTTTTTATATTCAGGATTAAATATTACAAAAGTTAATGCATAATTTGGTAAGCGATATTAGCATTATTTTAATGTTGATCAGAAGTGGAGTGAATCGAAAATTGTTACTAGAATGTATGCAAATAATAATCAGAAATTAATAGTGCGTGTATAAGATAGACATTCATACTTTAAGAATTATATGCTCAGAGTTACTTAAGAGTATGAAATTTTCCAATTAGCAGTATTATATCTAATAAAATATATCTAATTTGTAATTATAAAGGAAAGAGACAGATTGACATTCCTCTGATTAGGTTAAAAAGAGGAATTTCTTTTCAATAAATAAGAAGTCGAGATGTGAGGCCTTTCTTTTATTTTAATTGTTTAGTTTACTATACTTTTATTTCTCTATCGTTTCTATTACTTTAATAAAATTTATATTCATTTCTGGAAGTTCCTTATGCAAATATGGAAGAAAAGGTGTGATGAGCATTTGAAAAATTTCGAATTTTAAGGATTTCGAAAGTAAAATCTAACACGATTTCTGAGAAAGCTCTAAACATAGCTCCCCATCCCCCTTTCTAACAAGCACCAATCACGTCGGTTTTCTTAGACAAACTCTTTCCGTAAATATATGAGACAACTTGAGAATGATTCATAGAATAAAAAATAATAACATTAATCCAATTGAAATAAATTATTGTACCTAAGTAAAGTTTATAACGAATAAAATAAAAGAAATGAATTATTATTATTATTGTATATATATATATATATGTGTGTGTGT